>VZSC01013939.1:902141-930050 GCA_013398225.1 Steatornis caripensis | reverse complement strand
TCCCTTCCCCTTCTGGGGAGGGAAAGGGTTAATAGCGAGTATCCATTGTCCATTTAATAGCCAGCCGAGCCCTAAACCTTTGACACTCTTCTCTTGGATTAAAATAATATTCTATTCCTCAGATTTGTACAATGCATGGTAAGTTTTTTTGCTGTTGTTGTTGTAAATTTTTATTTTTTAAATCTGGAGTGGAATTACTTCACTGTTAGCAGGTTCCAGGTCTTCCCACTACTAGTAGAGGTGACCTAGTTGCTCGACTGGTCCTACAGAAATAAATAGGTGCGTTTAGTTGTAGAGAAGGTTGCCCNTCTGGAGTGGAATTACTTCACTGTTAGCAGGTTCCAGGTCTTCCCACTACTAGTAGAGGTGACCTAGTTGCTCGACTGGTCCTACAGAAATAAATAGGTGCGTTTAGTTGTAGAGAAGGTTGCCCTAACCTGGGACACTGATATTGTGCAGATGCCAAACGGGACCTTTCATCTGATGCCGCTGAAGAGCGAAGAAGGGTCAAGGAACAGCTCTGCTCATGCACTAACTTGGCACAGATGAGGCCATGGCATCTTTTAACAAAAAGACTGAATTCTTTCCTGTCAGGTTGGTGAGTCCAGGAATGGTGACCACAGTACTAAAATGACAACTGTGCACCGTTACCTGCAATGCTGCTGGTTTTGGAGGACACTTTTGGTGGGATGGAGGTATCTGCTACGGCTTTGTCCCCTCGACCTGGACTCTGCTGGGGCTTAAACTTCTTCAAGAAGAGCTGCTGCAAAACAAGCATGCTTCCCTGCTTGCCTGAGGATATGCCCAAGCAGACTTCCAGTGTTGTTAAACAGTTGGCCTAGGTTAAAGCAGCTTTGTCTTCATAAAACGCTCATGCACAAAGCATTCGCTTCTGTGGCAGAACATAGCAGTGCTCAAGGTCTTCTGTCAAAGTGAAATCGTAGCTGGGGATGTTTATGGGGGCATGCAAACCTGGTTTAATCCCCCAGATGTGCTCTGCTAGGCTGATGACCTTCCAGCGCCCATAACGGTTCCCAAAGTTAGCTCTTCAGTGAGACTGAAAGAAGATTGCAGTATTCTCTTCTCTTGCGACGTTGAATGTCCTCCTCCGATCTGTTAGGGCTTCTCTGAACCTGACTGCCACCTGAATACACCTGCAGCCTTGATCAGCCCCTTCGGACCTCAGCTGTGCTGTCCAGGTAGTGAGTGGCCTGGAGAGCAGGACTTCACTGGGCTTCGGGTGCTGGACCAGTGTTTACTGGAAGGGAGGTGCTCTCCTGGCTATTCTGTGTGCTCCTGAGCGATGCCAGAAATCACAAGACTGCTGGAAAGAAGGTCGTCTCTCTCACCTCATTTCTGATGTGCCCTAACTTCTACTCGAGCAACCTCAGTTGACGGTGCAGCCTTTTAATTTTCTTACCCTAGAATCAGAGTCCTCTGTCTGTAATTACCATGCAAAATAATGTGCACCTCTGCTGCAGTACTTTGTATTTCAGGAGTAGATGTTTTGCTTGGCTTTTCTTTTGGAGGTGCTTACAGGAGATAGATGCCTCAGTTCCTTAGGATTTGGCTGCATGATGCTCTTCGGCTTTGAATACTTAGGCTTTCAGTTGCAAGTGTTAATACTAATTAACAGCAGCGTGCTGTGTTACTGTGTGCTTATTGGTAGGGCCAAGCACATGGAACAGAGCGTAAACTGTTGCACATTTTTTGGAGGTGCGCTAAAGGCACATTATTTCTACAGTTGCGTGGCTGGAGGTTGCCTTCTGGGTCTGCTTGCGGGGCTGGGGCTGTACCCATGGGAAATGCAGTGAGTCTCTGGGCATTCAACGTGCCAGCTGGAGACATTGGTTAAATGGTTGCCATCTGCCATCCCCGTTCAGTAAGAAGTGGCTTGGGGAGAGCCGTAGGAGAGGGACAGGGAGCGTGTCTCGGCAGCTGAGCAGGTGCGTGCCGTTTGGAGATGGTTTTCTTGCAAGGCTTTTGCTGCCCCTGGAGTAGCTGAAGAGGCAGCGAAGTGGCGGTGAAGGAGTAAAGGAGTGGAAGGTGAATTTCCCTGAGTGGCCTTGCAACGCTCATGTTCACTTTTAACCTTGCATTTCTCCTAGGTTCCTCTCTCCCCTCCCTCCCTGTTTCACATCGGTGCTGCTAATTCAGCTTGGCTCGGAGTACTGTGGAGAGCAAGTCCTAGTGACTACCTCTAACCTTCTTTGCTTCAACCCTTCTAGCCGGTAACAGTGAGAAACATTAGTAAAAAATCTAAGGGTCCAAGCATATGCGGTTTTACCACGATGTCCGCACTGGAGAGCTGCTTCTGTGCTCTTTTCTTCTCACAGTCTGCTCTCCTTGCTCTTACTGTGGCTTTCCCGCTGGCTCATCCCTGTCCACAAAACCCTGCTAGCTTACAGCAAAGATGGCTTTGGTGAATTGCGTGACCCTTACATAAAATGTTAGACCCCAAATATTGGAAGTGGTAGTCTTGAAAACAACAGCTTGGAAGCTGTGTTCTCGCAGTCCCATCTGCTTATGGCCCAGCAGAGCACACGTGGAGAAAAAGAAATTGTGAATTTTGGATGCCGTTAAGGGCCTGCGTGAATGAAGAGGGGCTTTGGAGAGCACACAAGCTGACCACTTGTGTGCTTCGGGTACACTCCAGTGGCACTGCTGTCGCTCCCCACCAGGCTGCTGCAGGCAGAAAGCAGTGCCGTCTGAGCTGAATAGTTGAGAGATGGTCCTATGGTCCGCATGGCCCCTGGGGGCTTGGGAGGTAAGGAGGTCCTGTGGTCAACGTGACCTTTGGGGGCTTGAGAGGTGAAGAGATCCTGCAGCCCACGTGGGCCTTTGGTGCTTGAGAGGTGAGACAGATGTTATCATGTCTGTTAATGAGCCCATCTGTGAGGTACTCATTGGAGTTGTGGTGGTTGATCTTTGTCTAGGGGAAGGGCGAGCTTTTGATGGCTTTGCAGTCCTTTGCAGTAGGAAGACTGCCAGTGTTGGTGTGTTCTTCAGACTGATGCAGCAGCAGGCCGGAGTAAAGTGGACAGAGTTAAAGGTTACAACATTCTGAGATCAAGCAAAGCAAGGGTAAGTTAGAGTGGTATAAAGCACGTTACGGTGTTGGGGCTGAGGTGATGTTGTCTTGAAACGCTGGCTATCTCCAGAAAGCCAGCACCAAAATTATCAGTTGATGGTTCTCTGTGTTACCAGTATCATTACTGCCATCGCAATGGAGTTAAGTATTACTTCATTAAAATAACTGTTCCTGTTGCATACTCTGCTGTTTCTGTATTTAAATTATCCTTGATGCAGCATTCAGTTTAGGCCATTGAAGAACACCCTTTGAAAACTGCAGTAGTTATGGAACTGTGATTTTATTTTTTTTTTATTTATTAGACAATAGTAGTCTAATGGCCTTTACAGCTTCCTAGAAAAAATATTTTAATTTCTGCTGGTGTGTTTATGTAGAAGATGTGTGACGTGGTGAACAAGGCTCTAAGGTAATATGAGACGTGTTGTTTTGTAATGCATCTGCTAAGAGAAACATGGCACTAGCCTGTGTTATTTACTGTAAATATATTGCTTGCAAATTTAAAGTAGAGTATTAAATATTCTAATGATTCTTTGCTAACACATAATAGTGTGCAAACAAATAGTGTTTGACACTAAAAAGCTTACCTGATTTTAAGAGCAGAGTTCAATAAGTTCGTAAGTTTTTCTTCCCTCTATATTTTTGAGAAGACTGTGAGCGTGCCCAGGCCATATTTGTGTTGTAAAACAGACTTTCTTGACCCATTTTACGAAAGGAATAAATATAGTGACCTAAAACTTGCATGTGTGTGTGTGCATGCTCTTGATCTACTTGCTGACTGAAGATTTGCAAAGGGATATTTCATGCAACATGAACCGAGTGCTAAAATTACTAATACACGTCTGTGAGGTGTAAGCTAGTACGTAGCTGGCTAAAGAGGTGCTGAACAAGGAGGTAAAGTTACTTGTTATAAGGAAGACGGTGCAACTCATGTTGCAGCAGTATTGGGGTTTGTCTCAGTGTATGAATTTTATCACTAGCTCTTTGTTTGTTTTTTAATGTAAGAAAGGATTGAAAAAGTGACATAAGCATGTGTATATGTTGCTGTGTTTAAAGCCAGCAATCACTGACTGACAATATAAATCTGCTCTGATGGCTTGGGGGAGAAGTAAATTGTAGGGAGAGCAAAGCTATTTTTGACCAGCTATTTGAGCAGTTCGCTTTGCTTTAATTTTTTTTTTTAATGACTGAGCTGACACACCCGTCCCTGCGTGTAAGTAGAACATTTGGGGATGGTTTCCAGCGCTAGTACTGGTAAGCACAGGTGCAGGTGTTACTGTCAAAACAGCTTTGCAATAGCTTGTGCAAAAGTGTATGAGCAGATGAAGAGAGGTAAATAAATTGCTGGTTTGAAGCCTGGTGCGTTTTCTGGAGGAGGCACAAGTTCTGCACCCCACGCCTGCCCGACACCAGACGGGGGCTGGCAGGGCTCCGGCTCCTCTTGGGGAGCATGAAATGGATGTGTCCTTTTGCCTTTCCATGTCACCACAGCACGCCTCCATCGCACACGTCGCTTCCCTCCTCCAGAATGAGGAGGCTGGACAAATACATCTCCGGGCAGGTTGGGCAGTGTAATTGCGTGGACATGGTGAGGCTGTCAGGTTGGAGCCAGCTGACGGTGTGGCTTTGTAGGTGGCACAACCAGACCGTGCACGGATAGCTGGCCAACTCCTTCGCTCCACTTTGAAAGAGAAGATGCAAGTGCACAAAGCTGTGGGTTTACTAAAAACTGTTGTAAGGAAATATCCAGTAACTGCATAGAGCTGTCTGGTGAGATATGATACAGAAAACGTCCTAGTCTCGCAATTGAGCTCTTGCAGTAGGAGCTGGGGCATGAAACCAGAATGATAGCATGTGTACTGGGACAGGGAACTGGGTTGGGGTTTTTGTTATTATTTGGGGATTTGGGGGGGTTTTTTGCAGTTAATATGAACCTCAGATTTTCTGGTAAACCGTGTCCATAGTCGGAGTGCCTTACGTTTACAGCAGGTGAGTATAGCCCCTGTACACATGTATACGTATTTGTGTGTGTGTATATATACACACACCACATGTTTAGAGTGGTTTTGTTGGCCTGTACTTGTGGTGCAGTTATGTTGGCCAAAGCTGTAGGTGCAGTGAAGCTCTAACACGGTCACAGCAGCAGAAAAAACAGCTGTTAGCAGAACGTGGTCTGCTAGGTAACCCCTTTTTAAAACTCTATGAGCAAGAAGGTGCTTTTTGTTAGTGAAATGCCTCTAAAGCACGGGTAGCCTGTTAGACCGTGCATTCTGGGTGGCAGTTTTTAATAGATGCTTTTTTTATATATTTTTTGCATTTAGGGAAAAGTTCAAAGCAAGTGGTCAGCCGTTATTGCTGCAACAGGTCTGAGCTGCCACGCCAGTGGGTGGTCCCTTCCCGTTGAGAGCTGGTCCCACGGCCCTCTGCTCTGCTGGGGAGCCCAGGCTAGAGCAGCAAGCCCTTGCAGGAGGGGAAAGAAAGTCTTTTGCACCTAGGCCGCTCCACAGGATCTAGCTGAACCTATGGGCTGGCCAGATCTTTCCCTGGTGAAAATGAGACTCAGTGCTTGGCAATGACTGTGACTTATTGCAGTTTGTAAAGACTTCATTTGTGATGAGACCGCAACTTCACTTTATGCTGGTTTAAGTTTTGCGACTTATTTTTCACTCTTTGGGCACAAAAGGCAAACGCTTCTATTTAGGGTCAATTTACAATACAGTGGGTATAACTAAAGAGTTAATGTGAGAGCTGAATGGATTTGATCCTACCTGTTAGGTGTTTTTCAGATTTCAGATGTTGTTATGAAAATAGCCATTATTTCTGTGTCCAAATGGGTGTTTCAGGATGGATACCGTGGTTTCCAAGTGCTTATCATAAGTTCTGGTTATAAATCGGGGGTTTATGCTCATGAGATGACTGGGGGGCTCATGTTGGACCCTCATCAGTGACTACAGTATCCTTGCACAGCTTGGGGATGGTACAGCCCTGCGTTTGGGTTTGATGGGCTGCCACTGAACGTGATTTTGGAAGTTTGCATTGATTTCTGACTATCTCCTTTGTTGCAGACCAATAAAGCTACATGGGTCCAGTTACTGGAATGACTCCGGATAAGAAAGCTGAAACGCCAGGAGCAGAAAAAGCTGCAGGACTACGGCAATGTCATGGGATGGGAAGCTTGCCCGATGCAGGCGATGCCGGCAGGCCGAAGGCCACTGTGGTGGACAGAGATTCAGCAGACGACGAGCTCACGAATTTGAACTGGCTGCACGAAAGTACTAACCTTCTAACAAACTTCAGCCTCGGAAGCGAGGGTCTTCCGATCGTTAGCCCCTTATATGATATTGAGGGCGACAGCGTGCCATCCTTCTCACCATCCTGCTACCAGAACCCCGAAAAAAAATCCTCCGCTTCCAAACCCCCTTACTCTTTCAGCCTCCTCATTTACATGGCGATCGAGCATTCCCCCAACAAGAGCTTGCCAGTCAAAGAAATCTACAGCTGGATCCTGGAGCGCTTCCCCTACTTTGCCACGGCTCCCACTGGCTGGAAGAACTCAGTCCGACACAACCTCTCCTTGAACAAGTGTTTCCGAAAAGTGGAGAGAAGCCATGGCAAGGTGAGGCCTGGTGGGAGGGAGGTGGATCAAGGTTGAAATTCAGGGGAAGTGGAGAAGGCTCTGTTGTTCTCAAGGACTTTTGGGGGTTTTGGTCCCCTCTGTGTCCTCTTAACACTTTATTTGCAGCTGGAGATGGTTTGGAAATGCCACTTCTGACAAATCACAGGATGGCAAAAGTCTCTTGGTTTTGTTATTTAGTACTGACCTGGGTAGAGCTAGCTGTAATGCATCCTTTTTAAAGCTGGCTAACATGCTATTGCAAAGGCTCCTGTTTCCGCTTATAATTTTGTTAGCCTGAAATACTCAGCCTGAAATTTCAGACATCTATCTTAGGATATCTTTTTGATGAAGTTTCTTAAATGGGTGTTCTCTCTATTTTCCCACGGTGAAATTTTGGGGTGTGTTCCTCCTTCCCTGCTTTTCTAGCATGGCCCCAGCTACGATTCCACTGGGAAGCAGAAGAGATCACGGGATGCCAAGCAGCTTCCCTGCTTGGCTAGCATGGGCGTTGCCCGTTTGGGTGCAGATGCAGTCTTCTGCAGGGCGCCCTTGCTTGCTGGCACGCTGTATGTACGTGGCTGAGTGTTTCTCAGTCTGAAAGCTGTCCTCAATGTGTTAAACTGATTGTTTCACCCATGATCTTCTCTTACACTTAGCACAGTTCTAGCTTTTGAATAACCGCCTTAAGTCCTGCATTTAGTATACTGTATTTCTTTAATGTCTGTCATAACATACCAGTGTGTCTCTCTACGTGGTGCAGACACAAGCTTCACTTCTTAAAGTCAAGGATACTCTTTTCTGTACAAATTCTTTCTTCTTCTGATTTGTATGATTTTACTAGTGACTTTCTTCCTCCCTCTCTCATTTCCCATCCCATTCCTCAAAGAGCTGGCTCTGACTTAAATAAACCAACAAACCACACACCAAAAGTCAACAAGCAAATCCTGGGCCTCTGTGCCTGGAGGTCAGCCGAAGTGTCAACAGGCTTGTTAGCAGAAATGCACACAATGTCCGGTGTGCATGACAGCCTCTCACTGTAGATAGAGCTCCTGGAGCTGAGTGGGCATCGGGAGGGACTGCCTTATACTGGTAGGACTGAACAGCACCGCTTCTCAATATCCCTGCTTTTACATTAAATTGTTAGGGTGTTGTTTTCCCAAGCAGCAGCTTTGCCCTGAAATAAAAAGACTTTTTACTGCTGTGTGGCAAGCGCAGTAACTCCTTCGTAGCTGAGTCTTGCCGAGCATTAGGACAGGCTTTTAATGTGACGCCAGGTGCTGTAATGGAGTAATTGAAATGCTGCCCACTGTGCCTATGTGAGGGACGCGGACCTGAGCAGTGACCACACACTGCCGCAGATGGCAGGGGTGCCCTTAAAGGACTGGGTGGCTCTGTCTGGGAAGGGAGACATGAGTTTCAAAAAAATTGGGTCGAGGAAGGGAAATCTGAATCAGTGTATGAGTTCCTGCTGTCCGTGGATCTGCCCTTTAAAGCTCAGCTGTTTCCAGTCTGGAAGCCCTCACCGTGTAGGAGTTACCAGTCAAACCTCGTGCCTTGGCATGTGGGCTACAGGAGCTTGAGACTGGCGAGTCTTCTCCTTACCTCACTGACTCCACCAGCATTGCTGGGCTCAGAGTAGCTGAAGGAAAGCCAAAGGATGGCTTGCTGCTACATGTGACATCTCTAGTAGGAAAAACAAAACATAGAGTAGGTACCACCACTACCAGTAAGGTGATGGTGATATGCTCTGTCAGCGATTTCTCAAGGCTCTAGAGACTCCACAGCTCTCTCATTCTTAAGAACAGAAACTGCATTTACAAAAAAAAAACACCCACCCCAAAAAATCCCATCCTGAAACTTTGCCGAAGCTTCCCCATTTTCAGCGCACAGTGGTTAAACCTCTGCCCTGCTTAGAAAAGAACCAGATGAGGGTAGTTCTCCAAACTCTTCCTGCGAAATAAGTCCATGGCACACACAGACTCCATGGGGGATGACGGGAATGCTGCAGAGCCCTTTGGATGAGCTCCTCAGGCGTCACTTCTTGCAGCGAGTGGCCGTAGCTTGCAAGTTTGTTGTGCCGATTGNGGGACTGCCTTATACTGGTAGGACTGAACAGCACCGCTTCTCAATATCCCTGCTTTTACATTAAATTGTTAGGGTGTTGTTTTCCCAAGCAGCAGCTTTGCCCTGAAATAAAAAGACTTTTTACTGCTGTGTGGCAAGCGCAGTAACTCCTTCGTAGCTGAGTCTTGCCGAGCATTAGGACAGGCTTTTAATGTGACGCCAGGTGCTGTAATGGAGTAATTGAAATGCTGCCCACTGTGCCTATGTGAGGGACGCGGACCTGAGCAGTGACCACACACTGCCGCAGATGGCAGGGGTGCCCTTAAAGGACTGGGTGGCTCTGTCTGGGAAGGGAGACATGAGTTTCAAAAAAATTGGGTCGAGGAAGGGAAATCTGAATCAGTGTATGAGTTCCTGCTGTCCGTGGATCTGCCCTTTAAAGCTCAGCTGTTTCCAGTCTGGAAGCCCTCACCGTGTAGGAGTTACCAGTCAAACCTCGTGCCTTGGCATGTGGGCTACAGGAGCTTGAGACTGGCGAGTCTTCTCCTTACCTCACTGACTCCACCAGCATTGCTGGGCTCAGAGTAGCTGAAGGAAAGCCAAAGGATGGCTTGCTGCTACATGTGACATCTCTAGTAGGAAAAACAAAACATAGAGTAGGTACCACCACTACCAGTAAGGTGATGGTGATATGCTCTGTCAGCGATTTCTCAAGGCTCTAGAGACTCCACAGCTCTCTCATTCTTAAGAACAGAAACTGCATTTACAAAAAAAAAACACCCACCCCAAAAAATCCCATCCTGAAACTTTGCCGAAGCTTCCCCATTTTCAGCGCACAGTGGTTAAACCTCTGCCCTCTGCCCTGCTTAGAAAAGAACCAGATGAGGGTAGTTCTCCAAATTCTTCCCGCGAAATAAGTCCGTGGCACACACAGACTCCATGGGGGATGACGGGAATGCTGCAGAGCCCTTTGGATGAGCTCCTCAGGCGTCACTTCTTGCAGCGAGTGGCCGTAGCTTGCAAGTTTGTTGTGCCGATTGTGTTGCCTGTAACCGTGCGCTAGCAATGCCTCTAGGTGCTTCTCTGAGAGGGCAAGATAATTTTATATTTTCTTCCATTTTTTGTTTGTTAACGGCATCTTAATTGTGTCTCGAAGGGAGCACATATTCAGCTTTCTTCAATCCCGAGTGCCCATGGAAGCAGAGGTGGCTATGCCACTTTGCATGAGAGGAGCATGTTTTGCTTCGTAGCATCAGGGTAAGGAGGGTTTTAAAGCCTTTCAAATGAATCTGGGCTCTTGTATTGGAAGAGTGTAAATGTCTGGCAGGAGGGGAGAGTCTGTGCCCCACCATCCTGGGGCAGGCTGCTTTCTGACCACCTCCCTGGTGATTGCTGCTGGCCGTCAGCTACAAAATCATGTCTTGGATATCTGCCATCAAAAGTAGGAAGTGTCCTTCCTCTTGTTTGCCATAACGCAAATATTTTGGTTTGGACTTCATGTTGAAAGTGAATCTCCTGATTTTTCCACCACTTACCCACATGAGCTAGCACTGCAGGGCAGTTTCAGGACACGTGAACTGGTTGGTGCTAACCTGGAAGAAGTGCTGCAGGAGTGTGCTTTCTGTGCCCCTGCTGCTTCCCGGGTGTTGTCCACAAGACCCTGCTGTAGCAGATCTGGAGTAAAAAACCTCCAAGGCACATGCAGGTGATCCCCCAGCACCAACTCCCTCACTCAGCAGAGCTATTTCCACTGAGCTGTGTCATGTCGTGCTGCAAACATAGCTGTGGATAATCGTTCTGTTTGCACATATATTCGTATCAGCTGGCTAAATACCTTTACCCTGCCTGTTGTGGCAGGCTGCAGGTGTTCGGGAGTCTAGGATGGCATTCAGCAGAGATTGAGGGAAGGCTGTCCTTGCTTGGATCGCTGAAAATTGTTGTACGTTATAGTTTTGTTTTAATGAGTTGAAGGGCGCTGAAGGGAAAGTAACTGTTTTGAGATGTCTTATGAGCCAGCACTGCAGCTGACAAGAGGAACTTCTCATGCCATGGAAACAGGATGTATGTACGTCAAATCTCTGCTAAAATACACATTACCCTTTCTGTGTGCACATATTGTGATGCTGCTGTATCGAAGTGGTCTGTCAAGGTTTAACCCAGTTGGTAGACTTACGAGCTGAAATACCCTTTCTTATTAGAGTTGCAGTTNAGGGAAATCTGAATCAGTGTATGAGTTCCTGCTGTCCGTGGATCTGCCCTTTAAAGCTCAGCTGTTTCCAGTCTGGAAGCCCTCACCGTGTAGGAGTTACCAGTCAAACCTCGTGCCTTGGCATGTGGGCTACAGGAGCTTGAGACTGGCGAGTCTTCTCCTTACCTCACTGACTCCACCAGCATTGCTGGGCTCAGAGTAGCTGAANAGTTGAGCTCGTGTCCGCAGCCATCCAGACAGACAAGATTTCAGTGGTTCTCTGGTAACAGTGGTTGGGAGCTGGAGCTGATGGAAAGCAAGGGGAGAGTGCTGGAGCGGGTCCCTGGGACATCCGCTTGCCTTCCAGCTTACTGGCTGTGGCCCTGCTGCCCTTGAATATGTGGAGGTGTGATTGCGGGCTAGCAATTCTCAGAAGATACTGCTAATGCTCTTTGCATCGTAGGTACTGTCACACAGCCCTGGGGTCGGGGGGAGAGGAGTCTACAGTGGGATGTTGCCTTATTTGAGGGGGCAGTGTCTGATAAACAGCATGGGAGGACCTGAAGTGAAAAGTGGTTTGGAGTTGGAAGCCCTGAAGTGTCTCCCTGCCCTTTGCTAGACTTGTTTTTACAGTTGTGAGTTTGGGCATTTTTTATTAACCGATACCACTGGGAAGAAAACATGCGAGGAGGCAGGAGCGGCGTCCACGTCAAGCATCAGTTTGGCATTCCGCTGCTCACATGGAATGTCTTGAATATCGATATCTTCCAACAAATTTCCCTTTCTTCTTCTTGGTAGATACATGGTTCAGGGTTTTCTTTTTTTCTTCTTTTAGGGTTTGTTGGGTTTTTTTTTACAAGAGATGGTGGTAAACAATCTGCGTGGCTATTCAGATATTCAGGCAAAGAGCAAGTCCCATCTATAAGCCTGCAGGGATAGGAGAGAGATGTCTGTTATCTGATAAACCTCTTGGTGAATATAAGATATACCTCCATGCACACGCATAGTATTTTCCAGTGGTTCACCTAGCTCGAGTGGAAGCAGCTGGTGAGAACTGCCCATACCTGATGGAGCTGGGGCTGCTGCCCAGGGCTGAAGCTCTTGGAGGGCTTTCTGCAGTGCGGGGACGGGTGTCTGCCTCTGCAGTGAGCCTGAGCCACTGGTGCTGGCTGAGTTGCTCCACTTCGGTCGCTCCTTAGCTTTCCTTGCTGGTCAGTTCATACTCGGTGGTCATAGTTCACTGCTAGCAGAGGAGGGACCACGGCGGGATGGTGGTAAAGGTAAAGGACAAGGCTGCACCACGGGCAGCATCTCGTTTCCAACCCATGTTGCTATAATCGAGCCCCAGAATGCTGGGGAGTGGAAACTTACTGTTGTTATGAAATAGTCCAACGCTTGAAAATGCGGCAGTTATTTTCCTTCCCAGTTTTCTTTACTTGGCTAGATAAAATCCTGCAAGACAAGTAAGAAATGTTAGAAAGATGCAGAAGAGATGATACACCAAAAGATCATCTCAGAACAATTTAACTGACCACTCATTTTGAGATGGAGGGTCAAAATGCTCTGGTGGCTGCTCTGCACTGACTCTAGAGGGACATTTTGGTGGATGGAAAATAAAAGTTACATCTACGTTTCAGCTAGCACATCAACAGTTGCCCCACTGTTGACTTGAAATATCGTTATGAAAGGCAATGGCTTCAACTAAAATTACGGAGCAGCATCTCTCTGTTTCTCAGCTGGAGCTCTCCCTAATTCATTTTTCACTATTGATAGCAAAATATTTCCTCTTTTCAGGAAAAGTCTTGTGACTTAAATAGGATCACAGACTTACATGCTTTGTGGGTCCTTTTCAGTCTCGAATAAGTGATGCAGTATCCATCCATAAAATGGCATTAATACCCTCTTGATACTGGCAGGAGGAGGCCAGCTGGCCTCTGTGGGCTCATGAGAGGTGCTCCGTGAAGCCTGGGTTTGTGCTCTCAGACTTTTCCCCAAAAAATCCTATAGAAAGATCTTCCCATTCAGGTGTAGAGCCGCCCCATCCTTCTGCCATGTGTGTGACCATTCCTGTAACATCTGTTTCCCCCCAAAAAAACCTGGTCCCACTACCTGTAGAGCTGTTAGCTGATCTATCAGGTCAGTGATTACAGAATTGTTTTAACTTCTCCCACTTTCCTCTTTATGTTGCAAGAACTAGCAGGCTTGAAAATCAAGGTTTTTTCTTTGTATAGTAAATATGTGAAGAAATCCTTGAGAGGAGCAGGAGGTGCTTTATCTTGCTTAACTTCTGGCATATCAAATTTAGTATCAAGAATGATTAGCACAGCGGTGCTGACGTCATTAGGTGCATCAAAAATACATAATTAAGGTTTTCAGATTTTGAAAAAGTGGGAATAATCCATTTTGTAGCTGGGCATCTGGCAAGTTGCTTTGACAGGGTGGTGTAAAGTTAAATGTGTATGGCTGTATCTAAGCAAAGGGAAAGGCACTTTGATTTCTTACTTAGAAACCTGTTAATCGAAAGACTACTGATAAATTCACCGATGCCTGGACAATCACTTAAACTTACAGCTGTATTTAACAAGTGTTTGAATAAGGTTTGCAGCTTTCGGTGGACAAACATGAATGGAAATGGGGCTTTAGAGGAGGGGCTTTGGAGATGTTATGCCAAGCTGCAAGACGAGTGCTTCCGTACTGTATCACAAAGGTCTCGGGACCATACGCTCAGTTTGGGAGCGTCCGCTTTCCATGCAGGCGACGGAGCTGCCTGGGGATGATGTACATCAGCTGGACAGCGGTGGATGCCTACAGCATTGCACTGTGCTGCGTCTTGGGAATATTAAATTAGAAATTGCTGTAACAGCCTGGCCCCTGGATTTTCTAATTTGCAGTACTTCTTTCTTGCAGGTGAATGGAAAAGGTTCGTTATGGTGTGTTGATCCAGAATATAAACCTAATCTTGTCCAAGCACTGAAAAAGCAGCCTTTTCCCTCAGCACTTGCATTTTATACTCCACCAGCGTCACCACCAAGGTAGGCGAATTTTCTCATCCGAGTACGGCACACAGTTATGTTACTCCACCTAGCAGAGGAAATGCCCAGGCAGGTGTTGGACGTGTTGTTACCGGTTGCCACCCAAGAGAAGAATTTGAGTGGGACTTACGTGAGACCGGCTAGAGGAGCCAGGGAGATGTAATGAGCTCAGGCTTCCCGGATAGCAGATCTGGGGTTTGTGTCCCAGTCGTCTCTGTAACTGTGGGAGAGTTTAAAAGAAGAAGGTCAGGGCTGTGCTGGGTGCTTACTGGTGAGCTCCATTTCTCTGTAGGGCAGGCAGTCCTGGGAACTGGAGCAAAATCCTCCTACAAGCACAGTTCACTGGGACTGATCTAGGGTGCTTGGTCCTGTTAGCTTGGAAGGAGGTGCATGTCTTCTCCTGTAAGTCACTCATCTGGATATAAAATGTATATATTCTAGACTGTGTCAAACACAATTTTTCTACGATCTGAAGCACTTAGAGAGGCTCACCTAACAGGGTGTTTTTCTCTGAGGCTGTTAAAAGCATTTTGTGGTGGGGATGGGAAGAATAGCCTTTACCATAAACGTACTCTGAGGTGGAGAACACAAGACTTCTGAAATCAGGCCTTCCTCATCCAACACATTTTAAGATTAGGCAATAGATTTTGGAGAATTTGAAGTCAGCATCATGTGTTCTCGGTAGAGGAAGAGGAAGGGCAGCTGCGTCAGTGTATAGAGGCGGGACGGAGAGGAGGAGGACAGAAAGCAGAGCGGAACACGTTGCTGTTGGTGAGCTCAGTTGTTAGGTAGGCGCATGGCCCGTTTATCTAGTTCAGCAAAGAATTTGGGTGAGATAAGAGATAATTAAGGTCTCTGCACATTGCCCTATGCCTTAACCTCACTGCGAGCAGTTTCTGTAACAAACAGGAGGAACTGGGATTACTAGAGCAGGATGTAAGACTGGTAACATTGAGCAGACATTTCTAAGGGTCCAACGGACGTTGACCCTGAAGGTGGGCACCCCTGTGCAAGCCTTTGCTGTCTGGCAGTGTCTGAATGGATGGCATGGACGCTTCCAGGTGGGCTTGTAACCTACCAGATGTAAAAGCGGTCTCTGATCTTCCAGCCATCATGAGTCGTAAAGGGTCATCTCGGGTTTGAATGAGCCAGGCAGAAGTGTTCTGCTTTCCAGCTTTCTGCTGGAATGGGAGCATTGCTAAAATAAATTGGGAAGTATGAGATGGCCGGTGGTATTGTCAGGCTTTGTTTTATGGGAACAAAGATTGTTGAAAGTACTGTAATTAGGCTCTAGATTATAATGTTTTTACAGGCATTAGCATTTCTGTGTAAGCGCATGGACTTCTGTTTTTCACTACAACTCAAGTGAGGATTTGGTCCTTGAAAGCTTTGTTAGCACCATGTCTATGTTAACACGGTCAAACGTCAAGATTTAGAGAATAATACAGATGGGAGGGCACCTCTGGATGTCGTCCATCCAGCCAGAGGAGCAGACTCAGCCTAGAGCAGGTCATTCAGAGCCTTGACCAGATAAGCTCTTAATATCTCCAAGGTCCTCAAGATTAGTCCAGCGATACCGGCATTGAAGTATCATTTACCTAGCTTGCATAAATTCAACATACCGAAATTAGGTGTAGGGAAAGAGGGATTTTATCTGAACACTGAAGTATTGCAAGATCAGGACTTTGATTTGAAGCTGTTGTTTTCAGTAACTTTTTTCCCTTCACTGAAGGGCTGGTCACACTTGCCAAAAATCACGATTACAAGGAAATCCTGGTCCTAATGAAGCCACATGGTAAATTCCCACCGACTGGGTGAAGGATTTTGCAGTGCTTGTATTTATAAGGACAACAAAATAAAAACATTTTAAGATACTTGACTTCTTCCTAATGAAAGCTGTTTTATTTTCCTTTAATAATAAAAAACATTTGTATTATTTTCAGTCATACACAGGAAAACAGACTTTTTTTTTCCATGTTTAAAAATTCTTGGATTAAATTTAAATTCTAGCCTAATTTTGTGGAAGGGCTCACAAGGGCCTGTCTTGTGTATGGAGAGAAAGAGAAAGCCCAGAGGTACAGCTGGAGCAGGCTGGAAGGACCGTCCAAATTTAGTTATAGGGTGATGCTAGAATTTGGCTGCGAGAGTCTCTGATTTCTTCTGTGGGAGGGCTTGTGTTCGCAGGGAATATACCCATCATTCAGCAGCATTTTAAAATAAAATTTAAGTTGTTGCTTTGAGCAGAAGCTTTCCGAAACTAATAAGCGTCTGGTTAAACTGAAACTTGTATTATCAGAGATGATTGGCATCACTGGTGCATTTTATTCCTGCACAGCTTGTTCAGCAAGTCGGTGCAAGGCCCCTAGCTGCATTCTAGTACTACATGTGTTATATCTCTGGGCTCTGGGGATAGCCAGGGTCCTCATCTTGCAAATCCCTTGTGCATATGCGTAGCTTGTCTTAATCAATACTCAGCATTAATTTGATATAGGAAAGCTCTATGTGGATATGGTTCTTGAAGGATCTGAGCTCAGACAAAAGGCTGAAGATGTTCAGCATCTCTTTGTACACTTTACCTGCAGACTGCAGAGCCAGCCACGTTGGGGTGGGTCCATTGCTTTTTTTTGACTTTTTTCTTTTAAATTTTTTAATTTAAATTTTACATTTTAATTTTTTTTTTTCCTCCCCATTTTTTAATCTGTTCCCTTTTCACTCCATCAACCCCACAAGAAAACATAACCAGGCAGTGAACTCAAGTTTTGCACGTGTTTGCATTCAGCTGCACTGGATCTTTCTTCCATCGGTTACCATATTGAGAGATGCTTAAATATTACTCTCTTTTTCAGTAGCTTTGGTTACCGGTACCTTTGGAGCTGTTACCAATGATCCAGCTGAGTTTGGATACTATGATGGCAAGTTGGAGCCGCGAGAGCATTAAATGGGCATCCCTCATAAACAGCTGTAGCTGTGCAGAGTAGCTCATCTCTGGGATGTTAAGATGTGTGCAGCCACAGCACTGGCCAGTGACCGGTGAAAAATATTTTGTTCAAAATTCAACTTAAAGAATTAAGATTTTACTTTTAAAAAGGTGTTCTGAAAATAGAAATACTTGTTTAGGTTTTAATTNTGTAGCTGTGCAGAGTAGCTCATCTCCGGGTTGTTAAGATGTGTGCAGCCACAGCACTGGCCAGTGACCGGTGAAAAATATTTTGTTCAAAATTCAACTTAAAGAATTAAGATTTTACTTTTAAAAAGGTGTTCTGAAAATAGAAATAATTGTTTAGGTTTTAATTAATTATGTAGACCAGTCATTTAAAAAAAAAAAAAAAAGCACTTAGCAGCTGTGTGATTGTGGGAGGGGATTTGTGACTGTGCTNCTGTGCAGAGTAGCTCATCTCCGGGTTGTTAAGATGTGTGCAGCCACAGCACTGGCCAGTGACCGGTGAAAAATATTTTGTTCAAAATTCAACTTAAAGAATTAAGATTTTACTTTTAAAAAGGTGTTCTGAAAATAGAAATACTTGTTTAGGTTTTAATTAATTATGTAGACCAGTCATTTAAAAAAAAAAAAAATAAAGCACTTAGCAGCTGTGCAGTTTTGGGAGGGGATTTGTGACTGTGCCTTATTTTGGAAAATAGAGCTGCCTATAAATATGATAAATACAAAAGGTAAACACACCTTAATGATAGAAGTCACACCATTAATCCTGTGAGGCTGCTATGACAGGTTGAGCTTGAAAATTCTGCTCATCACCCTTTGAATTCTTCTAGTGATACCATAAAAGATGGCACATTGCTATGTTTAATGCAGTTTTAGTAGTTGTGTACTATTTCTGTTGTAGTTATTTCTAACTGTTTGCTAGTACCTTTATAATGAACTGCGTAGTTAGGGCTGGGTGTCTAGCAGAAAACCACGTGAAAGCTTTAACTTGCCCTTTATTCGGGTGCAAAGCTGGTCTGATAATGCAGTAAAGCAGATGGCATCATCAGAACAGCCCAGCTGCAGATAACTTTAAAATCAGCAGATAACTTGCATTTGTTTTGGTTCTTTTATGGCTTTTTGCAGGACACTACCTCTTGTTTTTGTTAATCTCCCAGCACCGTTTTGAAGAGCAGATGGACACAACTGGTCCTTTTCTATTCTGTTGCTCCTGGGCCCTAAGCATCCCTGTGTAAGCTAATGTTCTGTTTAGGTTTTACTTACCAAAAAATACGTATCTTTGTTTAAAATCCAGCCTTTAGGCAGGTACATAAAAACTGTAGAAATTAGTATCTCTTGCCAACAAGGCTTTTGCTTAGTGTGTGTGTTTTGAGGTGTTTCCCAAGGGCTGATGATGGCTTACAGTGCTATATAAACCATCAACCAGTGTGTCAAGCCATCTACTGAGGGCAATTCAAATTGCTTGTCCACCAAACTGTGGCGATTGGACTGGGTTTGTTTTTACCTTTGATCATAGTATTGCATCTACTATACTTTGTACAAATCATTTGGCAAACTAGGGCTTGGCTTTGACCTGTTGAATTTCTTTTCAGTAGGTCAGCGTCCCCTCACTACCTAACTTCAGTCCTTCAGCAGAATCATGGACGATCTCTCAAAGGTAAACATCTAATTTTCATTCGTTCTGCTCCCCTGTTTTTAATCGCAAGCATGTACCGAAGCCCTGCTGATGTTGTGTACGGACCTGCTCTGAAGGATCTGCTAGATTACGAAGAAACCTGATGTAGTAGAATGCATGCTCATTATGTTAGCCACTTGTGTATTAAGTTTAAATCCATAAGCTGAATCTCAAGGTGTAATAGGAGTCGACTTGTTCTGCCAGCAAGGTATTTAGCAGACACATCGCTCCCAAATATGACTTACTTAAAAAATGAATAGTTCAGTAGAAAACCAGTCTGAAAGCTGCATATCTCTACACTGGTTTTATTGATTACCAAGAACTGAGAACAGGAGGCAGCAAATTTTAATGTATAGAACTTGCGCGACATGGCCACAGCAGTTCCGTAAAGTTGGTTGTTTGATACAGGTGGCCGGGAGAGCATGACAAGATTTGCAGGAGAGTGTGGAATGATTCAGAGGAGTATTTCGCAGCTGTGTGGTACTTTTCACTCATTTGCCAAGAAGTTGGGCACAAGCTGGTGTTATTGCCAGGGCAGTTATGCAGGAAGACCTAAGTTCTGGATGTTAACCCAGTTAACAGAATAGCCTCGTGATGTCTGTTTAGTTTAAGGTATCGCCTTAAAAATTGTGAAATGTTCATTTTAACTCACGGGAGAGAGGAGTAGGATGGGTTTAACACATGGACTCCAAATACAGGTCTTAATACCATAGGCTGCAGTGCTGCTCCTCAACCACGTTTATATCCCTCTGTGTTTCCTGCACAAGTAGTGACATAGATGCACAAGAAAACAAGTCATATCCATAACCAGAAGCTTGTATGTTGTACAAGTACTGTTTTAACCGTGGTCACCAAAACTTGGTGGAGAAAGATTGGATCAGACCAAGTCATGCTCAGGATATTACTGTGGATGACTGATCTCTTCTAGCCATGGCAGGAACTCAGTAGCAGGATACATTCCCCTACCTAGCAAGTTAAACATGTTTGTCTGTAGATGATGTTTCAGAAGGTGCCTGTCCCTCCCAGTTGTCCCTGCAGTAGCTGGCACTGCCGTTGGGACAGTTGTTCGACACTTGCAAACCTGCCCGAAGGGTCAGGTAGGCACCGGCAGCAGCGTGCAAGCTGAGCGAGGGTCGACGTGGCTACGCTTGCGCTTCTGTAGCACAGACAAACCCAAAGTGGTATTACTACTGAGAAAGAACACAAGTTTGGGGGGTTTTTTTGCTGTTTATGTTCAGGGAATCCCAGCTGAAGTGCACAGCATTGTGGTGTTTCTGGTGTCCCCTTCCTCACCCCACTGGGATGTACTTACTCTTACAGGTCTGAACAAGCATTAGAGTAGCAAGGACTTGGCCATAATTATGTCCTATGGATTTCTACTTTTGTTTTCCATGCGGGAAAACAGCCAACCAGGTTCAGATTAAAGAAAAAGAAAAAGAGTGAATTTAAGATGGAAATCTGTTTTTCATTGACAGTCAAATGCAAATGGAAGTAGCAGCAGCTGTTGAACAGAAGATGGTTGCTTCGTTTTCCCATATGTACTTTCTAAAATGTTTTCTTCATTTTAAAACATTTTAGTGGGCCTTGGTACCAGGAGGGAGCTGGACAGCATGCTGGGATATTGCAGCTTTTCTTTAGAAGCCTGTTGAGCGCAGGTCTTGTACCTCAGTGATAAAGCTTAATCCGCCAAAGGCTTGTCCTTGTCAAAAATAATAAAAAATTCTTTTAAAAGGGCTGAAGACTGAGTCGTGCTCAATTTTCAAAGGGCTGATTCCGAGAAAAGGTGAGCACGTGTTAATTTGTTGTAGAGAATTGTTGTTAAAGCTCTTTGAAAAGGATAATAGAAGTCCACCAACAAAGCAGGACTCGAGCAGCATAGCAGACATCCAGCTCTCTGGTTTTCCTAGCATGGTAGGCTTTGAGGCAAGAAGGTTGCTTTTAGTTTTTGGCCACAAACTAGGAACGTTGGTTAGGCAGCAAAGCCAAGGGTTTTTAAAGATGGAGCAGCTGCCTGGTCCACAGATGATAATTGCTGCGCATCCAGACAGAGGTTTTATGGTTGTCCCCGGGTGGCAAAGTAGCATCCTTGGCTGGCTGGCTGCTGCAGGGCTGCTGGACCTGGGATTCTCAGGGCTTGTTAAAGAATACAAGAACTCTCCCTCCTCTTAGTGATTTTCCTGGTGTGTCCTGTAACAGGTTGGGAGATTGCCAGTCTGATGCTAACTGTTTCCACTTTGCTACACTGGAGGTGCTGAAATAATGACGTATATCTGCTCTCATTGAATTTCTGCATCTTGGTGAACCTGTTCAGCATCTCCCTGGTGTTAGAGGCAAGCTGTTAATGTTTCCGGGGTCACATAGGGCAGCTGTTGTACAGATGAAGGAATTCCTTGTAATTAGGTCTTCCTCAGCCATTCTGCTGGGGAAGCATGTATTTGGGAAATACTGCTCTATCGAGGAGAGCAATCGCAAATGAAGCCAGAGCTCATTGATGGTGACCCAGAGCGCTGCTAAGAAGTCACTGCACAAGTGTCTGTTCTCTTTCTTTGGGGGTACTAACATGCAGAAATGCTATTTGCNGCTCTATCGAGGAGAGCAATCGCAAATGAAGCCAGAGCTCATTGATGGTGACCCAGAGCGCTGCTAAGAAGTCACTGCACAAGTGTCTGTTCTCTTTCTTTGGGGGTACTAACATGCAGAAACGCTATTTGCAGGTAGTAATTCTGTGTTGCACTAATGCCTCCAGTTGCTTGACATTTTAACAAGGTGATGGTTATGTACCATCATATGTTAAAATAAGATCTGTGTGATAGAAAGTGAGGAATGGGAATATTTCACTTCTGATTATGGCAGTGTGGAGGAAAGTAACTTCATGCTTTTTTTTTATTTCTTTTTGTCAGTTGGGTACATATAACTTGAAAATTTAGGGGCTCTATTGCTGCCAGAGAAAGACAAAACCGAATGAAAAAAATAATCTCATGAGTGCAATGGGGTAGAACTTAGAGTATGCTGGTTTTAAAATGACAGAAAGTGAAAACAAGGAGGAATGTGTGTGTTTTATACCCGCTGTTGGAAACAGCAGCTCAGTCCCCTTTCCATGTTGGTGCAGCATTCCCAAGGTGACATCTTCAAATTTCTCCTTGACCAGAGATGAAGTTAGGGACAATTTTATAAGATAAGGAAGCCAAACTGACAATTCTGTAGTCCCCTTCCCAATAATAACCCTCCCGTCAAATTCAGTAACATAGTTAATGCCTATAATGGGGAGGGGGGAAATGCCATCAAAAATGATGATGCTGATGTTTCACTTCAGCAATTCCCACCCCAGTTCCAGTTCAGCAGGACTGAGAGCCCATTCTGCTCGCTGCCAGCTCCTTTCATGTGTTGTCTTCCAGACCCACTTTTCCACTCACCACTCATACGTACATCCTTACAAATGGACACCTCAGATGTAGTCTTTTGCTCTGAGACACCAAGGCTCTTGTGACATCTCGCAGTCTGTTTGCTTCTCTTTTGCCTGGTTAGTCCACCATATATACTTAGTCTTACATATTTCTCCCTTCTGTAAGGTGAATATATAGTCTGTCTCTCCATTGTCCATAGCTGATGTGAGCAAAGGAAGATCTTGAATTTCCTCTTTGTTAAAGTGCACAAGTGTGTCCTGAAATTAGTGGGAAAGGCGTGCTTATTTCTTTTCCTTTTCACCTGATTCTGGTTAGAAATGTCACTCTTTGCCATAATATCGTCCAGGTGCCCTCCTTGAGATGTAAGCAATCCACTCTGTGCAGCAAAGGATGGCGTTTACCAGCAGCGCTTGTCACTGTAGCTAAAAGCGACGCAGTTCACCTAAGCCTTTTAAAGTGCCTATTTATTATTTAGATCCTCATGCACTCTAGATCAAGCAGTTCCGTGCCCTTTCCCCCCCTCATCTTCTCCATTTCTTCTNTGTGCAGCAAAGGATGGCGTTTACCAGCAGCGCTTGTCACTGTAGCTAAAAGCGACGCAGTTCACCTAAGCCTTTTAAAGTGCCTATTTATTATTTAGATCCTCATGCTCTCTAGATCAAGCAGTTCCGTGCCCTTTCCCCCCTCATCTTCTCCATTTCTTCCGTTTCACTTGCTGTTAGCGTGAAAAACACTGCCAGAGGAGAGAGGTGTGCTGAATTAGTGCTGTGTTAACGGGTGCATTTGTTCCTCAGCCTTGCTTATTCACATCACCGGGTATGAAGCTGCTGAGATGCTTTGCTGTGCTACAGGCGTACCCTTTCTTTCTCAACCGGTACAAACAAAAGTCACTTGTTGATAAGTATAGCAACAGCATCGTCATATGAATCTCTAATTAATGTCGCTGATTCTTGGCTTCAGCTTTGGTAAGTGCAATGTGAGAATTCAGCTTCTGAATATCACGGTTAAGATATGAGACAGTTCTGTAACGGTATTGCGCTGTAGAAGAGCCATGTTCTGTCTGAATTCGTACGCTTTTTTTTTTCCACCCTGCTTTTTATTGTAGGCCAATATATGCAGATAGATATTGTTCGTATGTTCTACGGGCCTCATTTTGTCAGGCTTACCTGAGATCTAATGTTTTGCTGCTTCTCTTTCACAGAATCTGATATTGATGCTGCTACCGCAATGATGCTGTTAAATACTTCCATTCAACAAGGGATGTTGGACTGTAAGCATGAGCCATTTTACTCTATTTTTCTTCTCTACCCAGTAGCTAAATGTTTTCTCTATAAAGTTTCAGGAAATGAGTATGGTCCAGTTTCCAAACAGTAGGAGCAGTCAAGAAGCAGTTCTGGTTTGATTATTCTTTCTGCTAGCATCACAGAGTTTTATAGAACCACCTTCTTTTTTCTCCCCCCAGTTAATTTTGCTTTTTCTGCAAAGTTCTTCCCCTGCCCTGTTTGTGCTAGATGCCAAGAAGACTTTCTTAGCTACTTCACCTGTTTCTCCAGCTCTCAGTTGTGATTAGCTGGAGACCGTTGTCCTCTGTGGATGACAGTAAATGTGCACAAGATAGTACGACTCTTAAATGCTCACGTTCAGCTTACTTTGCAGTCAGCCAGCCATAGTGTGCTCATTTTGCAGGCGATCTCATTGGAGTACTTGCTAACTGACAGATCTTATTTTTAATAGGTGAGAAACCTCAGCCTCTGAAGGCACCTAAGAAGAGGAGTTATGTCAGTGCGTTCAATGCTCCCAGTTCCATAAATTTGCAGGAAAATGATTCCGTGGCCACCAATATCGATCCGAAGGAGGATCACAACTACAGTGCCAGCAGCATGGGTTCCCAGCGCTGTGCATCTAGGTCCAGCGTGTCTTCCTTGTCCTCCCTTGACGAGGTGTATGAATTTATCTCCAAGACCAGTCATGATGGAAGCGATGGCAGCGAAGGATTTCACAGTGAAGTGGATACAGACGTTGACTATGAAGATGATCCTCTTGGAGACAGCGGCTATGCATCACAACCTTGTGTAGATACCTCTGAGGAAAGTCAGCCTAGCAACAAAGCACTCAAGGAGTTATGTCAAGAAATCGATGAGGAGTTGAAAGAAGCAGCGGGGTCTCTGCTCCACCTTGCTGGCATCCAAACGTGCTTGAGTTCCTTAATAAGTACTGCAAAGACCCACTGTCACAAGCAAAGGAAAAAATAGTATGTTTGTCAGTGTTGAATATATACATATATTTTTTTTAACTGTGGCAATACTCTTCTACTTTTACCCTTCACAAGGGAGATCAAAGCCATAAGAGGACTCATTGCTTTTTTTATTTTTGGCGCTAACTATAATTTAGCCATTTATTTTTAAATCACTGCCTAAAAAGAAAAAAATTATTTAATCTTCTCCAATTAGAAGAGATGCATGACTTGTGAAAACCTGAAAGCATACTTCTTAATGATCGCTTTTTAGGTTTATTTTTCTTTTTAGTAATTGATTTTAATTTTTTTTCCAGATATATTTTTGTTCAGATGCACGTTGTGGATCATATTTACATCTCTGCTGGCCCCATCTGCGGAGGTGAATTTTGCCCTGTCTAAGGGCTCTGACTTCCATGTAAAGGATTAAAAAGGAGGAGTAAAAAGAAAGAAGGGGGGGGAAAAAAAGGGGTCTGGCCTAGATTGCCTCCTCCCACTCATCCTCTCTTCACTCTTCTGAGACAGGTCCTGTGGAGGTGCTGGTGAAGCAGCTCCAAGTGGCTGCAGTTCTCAGCCCATCTGACACAGCAGCTGAAATCCTGTAGCGCTCTGGGAGCTGCTTTCAGCAAGATGCTAAGTACCTCCTGGAAGAGTGAAGATAAGGGGTAGCTGAGGTGGGTACCACCCACAGTTTTGGGTTTTTTTCCTCCTTCCCCCAAATCTGCTGTGTGCCGGTCAGATTCCTGAAGGAAAACAGGTTTTATTTTTTTTTTCTCCATCTTAAGACAGATCGTCTTTTGGGGGGGGTGGGGCTGCGTGTCCTTTTTGTGCAGATGCACGTGTGCATACATGCACCTTGGATGTAGCCAACAGTGAAAGCTGCCACTTGCCGAGTTTGATGTTGTCCTTGTGTTACCACCACTGTTGAATATGTAGTAGCTGTGTAGTCCTGCAACGTCTCCCCTTCCGTTCCCCTATACCGATTTTGGGGGGAAAAAAGAACCAACAGTTGATGGTAGTGACAACATGGACGAGGTGGGGAGGCTTTGGGTGGCCTAGGTGGTAAAGGGAACATCTTGCCCCCTAATCTGAGACAAAGCAGAATAGCTTCCTTTTGGGTCAGTGAACCCTGAATTGTTTTGGGGGTTTTTGCCCCTTCCCCCCAATGCTTGTTCCTTTTGTCACGTGAGCTGTCCATACCTTTTGTTTCCCAGATCACTGTGCCTTGTGCCGAGTGAGTCCTATCAGCCTCCTGCCACATACGAGGCATCTAACGGGTGAGGCTAGGCTTTTGCCTTTGGATGTACATCGTAGCTCAGGAGGACTTCTCTGTTATGGGAAGAAATTCCTTCACAATTCATTTTTGCAATAAAAGAATCTCTTTATAGTTCCCAGACATCCTTCAGCCAAAAATGTTTCAGTGGTATGATGAACTTTTTTCCTCTTTTTTTTTTTTTTCTTTTACAGTAGTGATTGCTTACATCTCCTTGTATATTATGGGGGGGTTTTAAGTTTTCTGTTCAAAAATGGGCGAGCAGTTCTGTTAGAGTGGCTTTTAACAGTACTGTTTGTATAAGGATGCCTTAAGCATGTTGCAGAATCGTATACAACTATCAAAGGTCATCTTTCCAAAAGGTAGCATGATGTGCCATAAATGTTCTCCCTAAGATGTGAAGCTATTGCTTCCAGCAGGTGTTGGGCAAGCTGGTTGAAAATTAGGAGCAGAACCACCTAGGAGACCAATGTCCACTGTTTTGGTTGTTGATAAAGAGTGCTGGATTCAGCCAAAAGTTAACCTTTGCCTAACGGGGTATTTTTCTGGCTATTTGGAGGCCTTTCTTCAATCAGTGTGGGTTTTTTGGGGGTTTTTTTTGTTATTTGTCAGTCTGTTCATGGATACTGCCATAAACTGTCTACTTCAAATACGAACACAGCCATGCTGCTGAAGGTCTGTTGCTCTGAGGGCCTGTTCCAGTGCCTCTTGAAGACAACGGTGGTGCTCCCGCTGACTCAATGGCTGTTGGATCAAGCCTGAAATATTTGAGGTTCTTTGTGTTTTGGAATTTAAAGCCAATATTATTTTTTTTAAAGCACAAACACTAGAAAAAAAAGATGTTTTTTCCTTTTTTCTGATTACTTCAATTTTAAGAATGATTTGGTTTATTTCTTGAAAGGGAAGAAAAACACTCTGCAGCATTCCTGCTTTGTGTAAACACCCGTTAGCCTACACGCATAACAGGGCAATATGTGTGCAGGTGTGTCTGTCTTCTGGATATCATAAGTGGTGCATTAGCCAATTAGATCTGATATCGGATGTGATACTGATGGATAGCAGGGGTAAAACTCGCTATTTAAAGGAAAATTAAATACGAACGCGGTGGTTCTTAGGATTTTGGGACGTTGAGATGTGAATGCTTGGTGGAACTGCTTTTTGCTCATGGGTTGCTTTTATACCTTGATGGAAAACTGCAGAGGGCAGAGTTTGTGCCAATGCAAAAACGAGGATTCAGCTACACAGAAATATTGTTAGCAGTCTTGGATTTTGCTCAGTGCCGTGGTTTCAGTTGCACGCTGTTGAAGAGGGGTGCTGCCCGGCTCCCGCTGAAGGTGGTTGCAGCTTTTCTGTAGCTTCCAGTGAAAGCTGGATCAAGGTCCAAGTATTCTGGAAACCGTGGTCATAGTCATCTCTGTGGTTTGGTTTGGTTCTGAATAATTTTTTTGCCTCAGATAAAATTTGAGAAGGTTAGTACTTACTAGGAGTCTGGCTGTGCCGCTGTTAACCCTGAAGTTGGTGAAAATGACTTCAGCATTTCTGAAGGGATGGGGTTGGGATGCTAACAGTGCATTAAATTACCATATGCAACAAGCAATAAAACCATACTAATCAGAAGTTAGCAGTGAAAGCTGCATCCATCCTTACAGCTTTCAGCCTGGGAGAACTGGAATTGTGGAAAGGGGGGAAGCAGGGCCATGCTCTCCATGCTTTGCCAACCTCCCTCTCTCCTTCTGAAGGAGGAGGCAGCCAATCTGTGCCCCTGACCTCGTTGTCCCACGCCTCTGCCCGCACATTTTGGCAGGCAAAGGCTGCCAGCTCAGTTGCGGAGCATCCCTCTTGCTATGGGGAGAATAGTTGCCCTTCCTTTCACTTACGTACCTAGCATCGGGTTTGGGTTTGTTTGCCACCTCAGTTAGAGACCCTGGTGTATATAGTATAAATGGAGTATAATTAAAAGTTATTTTGATTGTTGGGTTTGGGGTTTTTTTAGTGACGTATGTAAAATGTTCATGCCAATGGTTGACTCAGATATATTTTGGCAAGAAAAGTATTAATGAACCACATTCAGTTCTTTAAATGCAGTGAAGAAGTGTAGGAGAGTTGTGTACAAGGGAGGCTGCTCTGTTCGGGATAAACCTGGTGTGAATACTGTACGAACCTGTATTGGCCTTTCAGATTCCAATACTAAATTACTGCTTTTGCAAAAGTCACATCATACGTTTTAAAATCTGACTGTAAAAAGGAAGTTGTATGGTTTGCAACTTTTCATCAGCCTGCAAAGTAAGTACAAGCTTTGGTTAAAGCAAAGTACACTCATACACGTTAATAATGGTGTAGTCAAAATATTTATTGAAAAGAAAAGGCAGAATATTTTAAATGTTGCACCTGCCAT
>VZSC01013939.1:851211-902015 GCA_013398225.1 Steatornis caripensis | reverse complement strand
ACCTGCCATTGTATCTTAAAGCACATTCTTCACACCTAACTGCCAGTGCCATTATTCTGTTTTATAAATGTACATTTCTTCAAACTAAAAAGTGCGTAATTAAAAGTATTATGTTACTGCCATATAGTGATATAAAACATTTTATAATTGCCAATTCATTGTAACTATTATTTATTTAAAAGTGAATTGTAAGAATGCTTTCTGATCAAATGAACCAGAGTTGTTTTTAAACCATTCCCATTAGCTTGTTTCTAACGTAGCATAAGCAATGTCCCTGGGTTTGTTTAGAATAATTTTGCCAGTAGGTGACCAATTCTAACTCTGTTTCCTCCAGTTTAGTCCTTTACCCGTTTTAAAGACAATTTACAGAAGTTTAGTTTTTTGTATGCTAATCTCTGTTAATTAAAATGTTTATAAAGTTTATTTTTACCAAAGAGATGCAATTCATTATGACAAAATATTGCAGAATAAACTTTGTTTTATAACATTTGTGACTTTTCTGCCCACATTTTTCATTCAGATGATCAAAGGGGCTTTTCTAAAATAAACAGCATTGCAAACAGAAAGCGCTGTGTTCTCTCTTTATCTACAAACCCTGGTCTCAGATGGTCCTCCAAGTCCCCTACCGTGCCATTAAATCTCTTCCACTGGGCTGGGCTAGTGTAAAAACCCAAATGTGTAATTCATTGTAGGTCTCGGCTTGGTTAAGGCTGTTGCATGCACATGCCAGTCATCTGTACAATAACAGAACCTTATCAATCTGTAGCAGGGTTTGCTGATGCTCAGGTTCATCTGTAGCTGGCCCGTAATATTTGAAGAGCATCTTATTAAGGCCAAGGTTTCACTGGAAGTCAAGGTATGTTTTGATATCTTGGAAATTGCTGAAATACTGCTGCACACCTTTTGCCTTCCTGTGCAAAGCATTTGTTTAAACAGAAATAACGCGAATCTTTTTCCTGATGAAACATCTGTGATTGTTTACAGTTCTGTATCTGTATTGCTGTGGCTAAGTTGCTTGTATGCTACTCAAAAGATCAACAGCGTAGTACAGGACAGGTGATTTTTAAAATGTGTCCCTGGATAAAGATGCATTGGTCTTGTTTGGTATTTTTTCAGTATTTACTTTTCTCTAGATACGATTTACGGCATCTGTCGGGCCTTTATACGTAAGGCCTTATGGAAAGCATACAGGTGAGAACAGCCCCCTCTTCATTAGCAGGAATGAAACACTCCTGATCCCACTTTCCACTTGCCTCAGCGTGCGGCGCCCGAGCCAGCTTTCCTCTGAAGTGCACACACACACGCGCGCCTTTCCAGTGCCCGAGAGGCAGAAGTACCAGAGGAAGGAAACGAGATAGGACATGATGCTTATCTCTCCCTTAAAAGCAGACATCGGTCTGTCTCTTCTGTTTTTATTTTTTTAACCTACTAGTATCACTGAGTTAAGTTTCCTGCGTAGGATCTGATGGAAATAGAGTTTATTTTGCAATACTTGAAGTGATACGGTAGATTTTAACAAAGACTTGCCTTCATCACCATATCGGATCATATTTAAATCACAAATTATGGAATATATATGTGCTATTCGTATCTTTGATTTAGTGTTCATCTTAATACGCTGACAAGAGAACAACTGCTCTAATTAGTTTGGACAAAATCACAGCTATGTATCATATGTTAATGATATCTTTCTAATTGTTACTCGCTATATTGTGCTGAGAGACCCTTAAGTTCGTTGTTAAATTTCCCAAGAGTGTTTTCCTTTGTTATGACTTTGCTGGAAATTACCCTGTGTATGGAGCCACGACTCTCAAAGTAAAGCATTAACGGAAGCAATTAACCACTTACACCAGCTGTATTTTAAGGATATTTGTTGAGGAAATACTTAATAGATTAATTTTGCAAAAATGGCTGTCTAAATTTGACACAGAATATGGTTATACTTTCACAGATCTTGAGCTTCCAGATACCTGTAAGTGTTCTTAGTTTGGGTAGTGTGAGTAAATACACCATCTGGTGTGCTTAGAGGTAATGACATATGGGTATTAGTCCAGCAATGTTCCTGTGAACTTTCCCAGCATATTTGGACATAGGAACTCTCTTCCCTGTTTTTACCTGTGAGAGTCATTCTTGCACCTGAGGTGGCAAAGCAATATTGTGTCTGCTCAAATTTTGAGTCTTCAGATCAGCCAGATTCCTTGTTCTCCCTTTTCTTCCAGAAGGCTCTCCTAAAGCTACCTGCTCTTAGTTACAAACTACTTACAGCTAACGTAAGATTATTAACTACCCTCTGCCAGTGTTAGTTTAAACAGCTCTTCATTAAACATCAGAGTGTTTGTTTTCCTGTTGCAACAGTACAAAAGCAATCATTTCCCTCCTTAGGCTCTTGACTTATTAAACAAACCAAGATTATTTGGTTTCTGTTTGGAAGACATGATCTTCATTCCTCTTAACCACTTCTCTGTACATCAGTGCCAGTTTGAATTCAGCCTGCTGGCACATGCACAAGAAGTGCTGCCGCCACTCTTGCAGAGTGCTGGTGCTTTTTGCAACCTGGCCCTAATGCCTTCCCTGAGTCTGCAGCACCACTCTTGCCTGGTGTGTCCTGGGCTTGTCATGACCTTTACCACGGTGACATACAGTCGACTAATCCTGTTATCAACTAATATGTCCACGTCTTTGTTGTCTTCCCATCACTGCCAAACGGTGGGGCCCCAGTTGGCACATAAATTCCGTAGTTTATGACCTGGAACTTGATTTAATAATATCTGTCCTGATCCTGGCTCTTCGTGATCTCTCCTGGTAGCCTTCCTGCTCACCAGGAACTTCTTTTTGGCACAGCCTGTCCAAATAAAGGAAGAAGGACAAGATTTGTCAGCCGTGATATGTGTTTCATCAACGCATGTTGCTGTTCAGCTCATTTTGCAGTTATCTATAGGGCTGGGGGTTTTTGTTTGGAACAATGGGAGCAGACCAGAAGTGTCTTTGCCTCATGTCTTAATAGGAGATGCCACATCGGCCGTGGCCGTACTTCATTTGAGTCATCGGAATGATCACCCTCAACCAAGTACTTGCCTGTGCTCTTTCAACGTTCAGAGAAGGACATGTAGTTTCTTAAAACTAGGTGCGTTTAGATGAGTGTTGCTTTTATCCTGGTTGCCCTAGTCTCCGTTTCCACAGTATCTTGACTTTCCAAGCCCTAATGGGTGGCGTACTAGATTGGACTGAATACCTAATTTCTGTATCTACTCCAAAGACACTGGTAGCAGTTAAGCACTTGGGTATTTTCATGCCTAGAGAGGCAGGTTGGATATATATCAATATTTGGATATCGTGCCTATGGACTGGCCTCAGAAGCACTGATGTGCTTACGTGCTTTGCAGCTGGCAGGCAGGCGTTCAGAAAAATCTCTGTAGGTGCCTGTATCAACCTTCACACAGCATCACTTTTAAAAATAGATTTCGTGCCTCAAAGGCTTTTCTTTTTTTTACTTAATTAACTTGGTATCTTGGTTTCTTACTAAGATCCAGTAGGTTCTCAGTTGTTTTAAACGCTAAGATTAGCTTAGCAAACTAAATTTTCATTTATTTTCAGTAAGGGTACATTTTATTCTCTCTCATAAGCTTTGTGCATGTTTTCCAAACAGCTGGTGGAGGTTTCCATGCTCTGAATACACAGTTGAACCTCCACAGTTTACAGGCATTTTGCTTTTCTTTTGGCTCTTGAGTAATTTGAAAAGACTAAAAATCCACCTGTTGAGTTTTGGCCGCGGCGTGCTGGCTGAAGTGACCTGCTGTTTCGCACAAACTCTGCGAGCCCTTCCATGGGGCAGGTAAGGTGGAGGCAGAGCTGAGCCATTTCAAAAGAAAAGATGTTTCCTTAAATCTCCGAGCGGCTACACAAATCAGGGTATTAACTCGAGTGCGATCATGCTGTATGCTACCTTAAAAAAATGATGCTGCCGTGCTGCATGATGTCACTTTGACCCAATCATAACCCATTTTCTGTGAGCATAATGTTAACTCCCCAGAGAAGCGTCCGCTGAGTGACAGCAGCATCCCATGCAGCCGTTGCTAAGCGACAAGATTTGGCTTTCAGCAGGATCTAATTTTAAAGTATTTAACCCTAGATCTGTCAAGGCTCATTATTTCCAATGTGGATGTTAATCCCTACTTGTTGGTGTCCAACTTCACAAATACCCGGGTTCTGGCAGCGTTGCTGTTTTATTTATCATAGGTAGTGGCTCATAACGAGAAGAAGCATAAGCACCCCGGGTAGATCTTGATACCAAATTTTATTTTAGGGCTGATCTATACACAGAAATATGGGATGCAATTAAAAGAGGAAGTGTGTTGTCATTCTGTGACTCTTTGGTTCTTTGCCAGCTCGTGCAAGCGGCTTGCACCCTCTTTCTAAGGAATGCTGGTTTTCAAATAAATGAATGCTTATGGATGGGTAGCTGGCAATAACAAGCTTTAATTTTTAGTAATATTATGTGTCCCCTTACTTGTAGCTGAATTTCATTTAGGGTAAGAAGCTTGTCTTCTTATCTAAAACCATTCCAGTGAACTGCTGTCCTTTTGAAATTTAGGGATTTTTTTAATGCTGGAAAACTTTAACTCTTTTAAACCATTACATAGAATATTTACGGATCATGATGAAGTTCTACAGAGTTTTGGGGGTTATTTTGGAAATAGTTTTCTACATTTTATTTCTTTCTAAACTGTAGACTCCTGGAAGCCTACTCCCATATTTTACAAAAAAAAAAAAAAAAGGAAAATATTTCTGGCCAACTGTGTCATTCCTTGATTAATTACTACACATGTCCCTGTGAGTGCACTCAAGTTCACTGCTAGCTTCTGAAAGGTATGTGGTATTTCGCTCAGCTGAAATAATGCTGCTTTTACTGGGCAGTATCATAACCACAAAAAAAAAACCAAAACCAAAAAAACAGAACTGCACAAAAAAACCCTGACCATAAAATGTAGTAAAATACAAAGAAAAAAAAAAAGAGACTTCATATTTTTAAAAATGCTAGTATAGTCCGTCTCAGCCTCGTAATCCCCTGATTCTTCCTCCTCCCATTGTTACAATTTAAAACTGACACCGTGTTGCTCCTCACGCTGTTTCTCCTTTCCAGTTCATACTAATCTGCAAAGACAAACCCGTCTCTGCCAAGGCACTTTTTCCAGCAGTCGGTGTGATCGTAACACTCCCCTGCTGCCTTTTGATCCTCCTGGGGTGTCTGCCCTTGCACTGCTTCAAGTTCACGTTTCCCATCACCGGGCTTGTGATGTATAAATAACTGTGTGTTGCCTTCTCCTTCTGCACGGCATGTTGTGCCGTCTCCCCACTCTCTGTTGGTGAGGAACTCTCCCCCACATCTCCTCCATCCCGCTTCTTTTTCTGCAACCACCAAAGACCTGGCTTTAGCTCATTCCAAAAGTCCAAATTATTTCTGGGGGTGCCACAATCTTTTTAAAAATAAAAATGCCCATAAACAGGCATAGTTCTGATTAAAATATTTCCTAAACTACTGGTAAATCTGTCAGATCTCTCTCCTTTCTCTGCTCTTGTGTGCTCTAGAGATTCGAGAAAATGAAGACAAACCCATCTTTGCTGCAGGTAACAGCTCTTGTTTTGTTGACGTTACTTGCGTGGGCGAGTCATGACTTTTTTCAAAGGCTTGCAGGTCTGTGTCCACAACTGGTGTACGTGAAAGAGCATCCACTTCTCACTGTACGATCTTCACAGCGCTCCTTCTCTATTTGGTCTTTTATCTTTCTCTGTGAAATCTTGTCTTGTAAGATTTCGTGTACACTGCTTTTATTTTTCTTTCTCCTGCAAATGTGCAAGACTGTAGAATCCGAGTGCAGGCAGGCTTAGCTGGCCAATGTTTCTCAGCTATGGCCTCTGCAAGCGTGAAGANACACTGCTTTTATTTTTCTTTCTCCTGCAAATGTGCAAGACTCTAGAATCCGAGTGCAGGCAGGCTTAGCTGGCCAATGTTTCTCAGCTATGGCCCCTGCAAGCGTGAAGAGAAGAAAAGCAGGAAACGAGGCTGTAGAAGATGCATAGACCTTCAACAAAAGAGCTGAGGAAGAGGAGGAATTCTGCATTCAAAAAAAAAAAAGAAGAAACGTAAACTTTTTCAGCTGTTACAGAGCTCTGGTGTTTCATGGACCAAGTATTAGCAAGGATTTGCTGTGAAAATACGGCACTTGCTGCTGCTGCACCAGGGGCTGGTATGTGTTGAACCCGAGTGGAACGTGAGCTGCAAAGTCAACTCTGAATTATCACAGGCAGCTGCCTGCTCAGTTTTTCTATCTTCTCGTTCTCAGCAAGTTCTTTTTACACAAAGGCACCACTCCCCTGCCCATGCACACACCCTATAGATGACTCAACCTATTTATCCTGTGGGCTGGGAAGGGACGTGAGAGACAGAGCGACTTGTTTTCATTTCTATTTTTAAATGCTAAGGAAACACTGAAATTATAATAATGAAGACTACAGATAATGAAAAGAAATCGTTCTGCTAAATGCATATCTGTACATGCATCATAATTTCTTTTGACTACTTGGCTTTTTATATTCTATCAATCAGAACAATCACATCTTGAAAGAGGCTAAAGGTTATATGTAACAAGCACTTTGTTACAGAGTCACCATGAGAAATAACGAGCACATATCCTGCTGTTCATACTTGCCGTTGCTAAGATAACAGAAACAAAACACCAGTTTAGGGTGTTCGCAGCTTCTGAGGATGTGGTTTATGCATTGCTTGTGATAGTCTGATGACTGAAGATGGCTCCCTTCCAGTCATTTCTGGATTTTTTCCGCATCTTAGAAACCCTTTTGTTGTGAATACTTGTAAGCGTGTAAGCGATGACAATGAAGTGTATTTTCCCAAAGCACAGAAAACATCCTGGACGACTCAAAATATATTCTTTGTTTATTTCTCTACCTGCACCTATTCACAGGGTATGGGAATACAAGTTCTGACTAATCGGACAGAGGGGAAGGCACTGTTGGAGCAAGGAAGGGAGGATAAATGAGCTTGGAAACAGAACGTATCAAAACAATCCCTGTAATCCTTAAATAAATAATTTGTCTTGAGAGAGCATCTAAAATTTAACACCCATTACACTAGCTGCTGAGCACAGACACGAGAAAAGGACAGTCTCTGTTCCACAGTATGTCCTTTGCTCTCCATTCTCCCCAGTGAAAGCCAACAAGACAAGCAAAAATACCGTGACCCTTGTAAGGCATTGCTTTGCTCAACATGTCATGTTTTAGCTTGCATTAAGTTCTGCTGCCATAACGTGCACTCATTGATGTGGGTGGATTTGCAGAAGGTAGTATTTTGGGCAACCACCCCACACTGCTTGGCATTCCACTCACTTGACCTCTCTCGCTCTGAACTTCTGATGACAGGATCAGTCCTTTGCAATTACATACTGAGTCACTGACAAGGAAGCATTACGACACCATGCTACAGCAACACGCATTGTGCCTTTCTCCAGTGCAATGGTTGGACAACCTTGTCCTCTAGGGAGAGATGAGTATTAAGAAAGTGCTTCCAAGGAAACTGCACAATAAAGACATTTTTTGACAGCTGAAAGTAGGGGAAGTAGCATTGCCACTGCAAAAACTAATTGAAAGAATGAATCTGAGAATTTCCTATGAGAAAGTTAAAAAAAACCCCAAACCCAAAACAAGCCATGTAACTTCTGTTACTCGTATGTTTGGGGAACTTTGACTCAAGCTGTTCACCAAGCACCACCATGGAACGGTGATAAATTACAATATTATACATTCCTAATGTTACAGGGACTCCAGGATTCTTGAGAAACTGGGTAAGAGACAGGATCACTTTAAAATACAAGAGGCTGGTCAGATGCTTAAAATACACTGAAGTAGAGCTGTTCTGATGAGCCTAAAAATCCTGCAGTCAGCTCTCAGCCTTACAGCCTTAAAGCAGTAAAAGCACCCATATTTTGATTCACTCTGTCTGCTTGCTTGTGTTTTAAGAAATTGGCATTACCTCCTATGATAAATGTCCTATATAATGTACATTTGGATCTTGCCATTCTGGGTGGATGCAGGCAAATAAATACTGTGTTCCTCCACCCTGAATGCTAGCTGCCCAGTCAGAAACACTGTTGTTGTCAACGGCAAAGCAATTCATTCTGCTACAACTAGGTACTGTAACTCCCTCAGCCCCCTTTCCCAGCTCTCAGCTGTGAAACCTCTCTGCCAGCATTCACTGCACCAGATAGATACAAGGAGAAAATTTTATCACAAAATCATCTTTGAACACAGCACAAACCAGGACTACTGTGTTTTGCAAAGTATGTTCAAAGGATTTCAATCTAACATTTTATGAAACACATATCCTATAAAATGCAAACCTAAAAATACAGGCTTAGAATCAACTGTAAAGATTTTTAATAGTTTTCCAGTATAAAATGTACTGTGCTGTCATGTGAGGACATACCATGCAAGGTGTGCTGCTGTTACCCCTGGTGTGCTGAACGGCAATTGCAAACTCCATTTACTTCATTAAGAACTTCTGTGGGGAATACAAAATGGAGTGGAAAGAGTAGTCTCTCATGGCTCTAATGTCAAAACCCAGAGCTTCCTCATTTCTTATTCCAGTTTTGCTATTTAAGCTCTTCTGATCACGCAGAACAGCAGCAAGATCGCTTGGATGAATAGTGACAATACGTGTTTTGCTTTTTTCCCCTTCTAGACTTCCTAAAAATGTGCAGTCTCTGTTCTTGGCAATATGGACCAGCGACATGTCCTCCAACATTAGGACTTCCTGTGGAGATACAAACATATTTACTAATCTGGCCACCGTATCATATTTAGTGCTTGCCAACTCCACTACTGCGATACGCAAAAGAATATCACGCACCGTCAAAGCCTCAAGACTAAGGAAAAGGATTAGCTTCCATTACAGGCACCCACTATCTACTCCTGCTTAAGGGAAACAAAGAGAAAAGGAAGTAAGAAAATTATGATTTAGCATCTCTAGCACTACCCGCTACTGAGGAAAGGCTATGAAGACACCATGCTGAAATCAAGTGGAAAAAAATGATACCATGGAAACTGAACAAAAATAATAATTTGCCGTTACATCTCTATGCTACACCAGGAAGCCCTTAACCTCCAAATCGCCAGATGCTCAGCACATACTGGTGAAGCACCGTCACATTTTTGCCTTATTCTTTTCCTTACGCATCTGCTTCCAGTTGTTTTCAGAAACAAAATCCTGCATTGGCTGGGTATCTGGCAGGACCAAACACACCTACTACGATGTCTTCACATTTTCCTTAAGGAGCGCTGATGGTATATACGTGTTCAAACGTTTGACAAATCTGAGGATAAGGAACGGGTAATCAGCACCGTCTAAGGGGTCTCTGAAGGAGGAGAGCTGAAGGGCGGAGAAGCTGAGAGAAGGCTCTGAGACAAAGGGAGCTACAGGCCGCAGGGAAACCCCCGCCCCGGGAACGGCAGGGTGCAGATACTCAAACCGACCCCCGGGGCTGTGGAACTGGGGTTTGGAACTGGCTGTGAGCAAGCTGACCCACGCGCCCCCTCAGCCGGGTCTAACGGCCGAACGCACACGGAACGGGCACGCGCGGGCACGGGCTAACCCCGGCCCGCCACCCACTTGTCGCGAGCCACGAGAAATGACTGAACTGCGTTTCATGTCTATGGATCTGCAAAAACAAACAAACCAACCGACCGACCGACAGCCGCACGCGCCGCGGTTTCGGTGGGTACCGGGCGNTGTCTTATCCTGATTTCTAGCAGTGGTTGGTTTGTGGCCTTCCACCATCCCCCCTGTGCGGCCACGCCCCACTCCGCGCCGCCATCTTGGAAGTTGCGCCAAGATGGTGGCGCCGGCGACTTTAAGCTCCTCCCCCGCCCGGCGCGCTGTGCGGCGTGGTGACGTCACCGCGCTCCCGCCGGCTGAACCCGGAAGTGCGTCTTCCCTTCGCGGGCGTGCGGGGCCGGCGGCTACGGTAGCGCCGCGCCGAGCGGGCGGCGGGGAGGGGCGGGGATGGCGGCCGCCGCGGAGCTGCAGGGGAAGTACCAGAAGCTGGCTCAGGAGTACTCCAAGGTACCGGGCGCCAGGGCCCGTCCCCGGTGCTCTGCGGGCGGCCGCCGCCCCCTCCGCCGGTGCCGCCCCCGCTCCCGCTCCAGCCGCTCCCTGACGGCCGCCTCGGGGAGGGGAGGGGAGGGAAGGGGGAGCCGGCTCGGCCCTGCCCCGCCCCGCGCTCTGCCGCCCGGCTCGGCTGCCTTGGGCGCTCGGGGCTGCTGGGCACCGAAGCGCTGGGTTTTGTGGCGGCTGGGAGCGCTTGCGGCACGGAGGCTTTTGCCGCGTTTTGAGGCGGAGGGAAACGGGCAGGCGGGGGAGGCACCGCCCGGGCTGGGCGAACCGGCCTGAGGCGCGAAGCGGCCCCGTCTGCAGGGCATCCAGTCGCACCCATCCATGGCTTCAGCCACGCCAGGGAAGGGAAGCTGGCCGTGCTTTCCCTTGCTTTTGCGCCCCTCTGGCGGGCGCGAAGCCTCGCCATCTCTTTGGGCGCGAGCGTTTGTTGAGGTCTTGGTCTTGTGTGTCACCCCTAGACGCTGAGTTTGCTTTGACTGGCGGATGCGGGAGCTCAGCGGTGTCGGCAGGGTTTGCAGCGGTGTTGCAGTGCCTTGGAAGTGAGGCCACCTAATTCCACACCTACCTCCTCTCTGTTCCCCTTCTGCAGCTGCCCTAAGAGACTTTGCTTCCTATTTCAGGTGTTGTTTAAGGGAGTATTTGCAAAGATTTCTGGCCCATAGCGGAGAAACCTTTCCCTTTCCAAGTTGCTTGAGATAATTTCTTAAATGGCGGAGCCTTGCTTCATACAGAACTCTTCATTCTTGTTTCTTCACTGAAAGGAAAAGGAGCCTGTTGGTCTTGAATGGCATAGTTCTTCAACGGCCTTGGAAAAGGAAGTCAGCACTTTGTTTATGCATAGCCCAGCATCGGAGTGTTCAGTGTGAGGCGCTTGACTGCGTCTGAGACCTTTCCCTAGCTTACAGAATGATCTTTAAATACTATTCTTGGAACTGCTATAAAAGCCATACAGAATCTAAATTGTTCACAGATACAGATACATTTTTGTAATGCTTCCACAAGATCACTTTAAGAAAACTGAATTCACTTTGGGGCTTTGTAGGTGACAGTTCATATTTCTTGCTGCTTCCTACAGTGGCTCTTCTGTATCTTGGAGATTGAAAGTGACTGGGATTAAGGTAATTGAGGGACTTTGCCACTTGATTCCTGAATGAAACTTTGCAATGCGGACCTTTTTACTATAGCTTCTGAAAGTTCCAGCTGCTCGATCCTCTTTCTTTTAGTATCATGGTGTCCAAAAGCTTTCTTTGAATTTCATCTTGCAACTTTCAGCCGGTGATATTTCATTGGTTCTTCATGTGAACTATTTTTTGGTCTTGTTCCACTGCTTGTGCAACAGCTCCAGGGTGTTGTGGCATCCCCTTTGCAGATAACTCTCATTTTTGTGCAAATGATCAGTTGTTCGATTGGCTGTTTATTGTGTGCAAGTGGAAACAGAGAGTAGACAGCTGGGAAGCTGTCAGTTCACTTAATTGTGTTGCGCAAGCCAAGGAGAGAGGTAGACAAGAGCTCCGTAGACAAGAGCTCGATAGACTCAGGAAGTGCTGAGAGAAGAACCTGCCAAAGGATTGTGTTCCCTCTCAGTTTGCAGAGCAGTCCAGAAAAAGAATGTGTGTTTTCAGAGCCTTTGCTTCACCTCGAGTTGCAGCTTCTGGCTCTCTCGCACAACCCTGATGGAAGCGGTAGTTTAAAGGCCCTTTCAACTTGTGGCAGCCTTTGGTGGATCACACTTCAGCTTAGGTATCTCAGTGCAGCATGATTGAGCTGGTTCACTCTGTGTTTGATCGTTGCACCTGACATCTTCCCGCATTAGTACCTGTGGCAGAAAAAAGGCGTAGAAAACTACCGCACTGCTTTTTCTTGCTAGGGGCACCCTGTGCTGGGAAGTCTTTCTGTGGTGCTCTTGCAAGTTTCTTCTCTCGCCTTTGTGATGCCTGAGCAGCACAGTGGGAATGCTGCAGGGCAAAAGCCTGTGTGCTTAGCAATGTCATCTGACTTTTGCCCTTTCAAATATATTCAGTCATCAAAGAGATTAGCCATTGCTGTTTTGCATTGAATCTTGCCTTTCATGCATCTGCCAGAGGTGTTCCCAAACACTATACAAACCCTTCTAATTTATATCTGCAACAGCTGGACTCAAACATGTCAAATGAATACAAACTGCCATTGAAGAAACCAGGATTCAAGCAATTATCAAGGAATGGGAAGATGGAACTGTCGGTATCCTCATTGCTGCAGGGTAGAGGTACTCTGAAGTGACTGGGAAATAGATTTCTTGAGTATCACTTTTCACCACAGTTATTTTAGCTCAGACTTGTGAACTATATGAGTAAGTCTTAGAGGACTTTTTCTTCTATGCTTTTAATGCGTTTTCCTGAAGTGTTTGGCAAGCTGTTCTCTCTGGATCATCTGCTGCTACCAGTAATAAGTATTTTTGCATTAGAGTATAGTTAAACTCTTCTTGATTTAATACAGATTTTGACTTTGTGAGCTCTGTGTATGTTCTAGAACAGTCATGAACAGTTTTGGGGAGAAGAGAGGAGAGACAGAAATAGCACTGAAGACAAGCAAGAACTTGAGAAATTACACCTTTTCTGTATTTGCTAACTGGTCTTCAAACCTTAAGTAACTGATCTTCAAAGATACTTATTGAGTAAGAATTATGTTCTATTTGACCAAAAGGCTCAGATGGTAAAAAAGCTTTTAGTTTCTTCATAATTCAGGATAGGAATTGGATATTTTTTCAATCTGGTACCACTACTGTCTACCTGAACAGAATGCTTTAACAAGCATGCACATTCTGATGCTCTCATGACAGGATAAGGTGTTTTATGCACATTCTAACAAATGGCTTTTATTTATTCCTTTGTCTTGCATACTTACTGGCTTCTCTTACTTTTCAGCTTCGAGCTCAGAACCAAGTACTGAAAAAAGGAGTTGTAGATGAGCAAGCAAACTCTGCTTCTCTGAAGGTAATCTCTAAAAACTGCTCATGTCAGATGTTAAGCTGTGACAGAATAGGTAAACGGGAAGGGTAATTTGGAATAGCTTTTACTCAAAGTATTGTGATTAAAAGAATAAAGAAGGAACTGGGTTTAGTAAAAGAATTTCTGTTCTGCAACATTGTTCACTGTAGGTGCTGACTTTCTAAAAGTGCAAGGTTGCTTCTCGATGATTAATTTATGGAATGAAGTGTACCTACTCGAGTGTCATCTGTGGACAGCTCAAGGAAGGGAAATCTGTTTTTTAGTTTCAAAGCAACACTTTTTGCCTCTTCAGTGTTCAAAACAGTGAAGAAACTGATTTTTTAATATGTTCTTATGATACTTTTTGTTAAAAGCATGTGTGAAATGAAGTATGAAAGTTTTAAAATTAAACTTTTTGGTCATTCAGGAGCAACTGAAGATGAAGGATCAATCACTGAGAAAACTGCAACAAGAAATGGACAGTTTGACCTTTCGAAATCAGCAACTTGCCAAGCGGGTGGAGTTACTTCAAGATGAACTTGCATTAAGTGAAGCTAGGGGCAAGAAGAACAAGGTATGTGCTAAAGACAAAAAAACTTGCCTAGCAGATGTCTGCTCCTGGCCTGTCAATGTCTTATCCTGATTTCTAGCAGTGGTTGGTTTGTGTCAAGAGTTGAGCTGAATGTTTTTGTCAGAACTTGTGTTATTAACTGATGTTAGTGAAAATACCCACAAAATGGGGATCGATGCATATATTATATGCTAAGTAATTCTGTAATCGTCTTTCTAGTGTGGCAGCTAGCTGATACTGAATTGCTGTCTCATTTTCCCAGAAATTTATTAAGTGTTCACACAGCTGTGAAAGATCTTGGAGCTCTGTGATTAATCTACTGCCACAGAGAAAACTGATCACTCCTCACTTCCTACCCTGCCTCTTTGCTCTGTAATTTTGATGTTTAACTCTTCAGCCTATGATTGTAGCTTTTCTAGTTGGCTCTGACGTGACTCTTATCACATGCTTTGAAATCTAAATTTTCAGCTAGTATTCCTTACGTTATTTCAAAGTGACAGAATGATTTCAGTACTGAGATCTTTCTTTGCCAAAATGCTTGCTGATTAAACCTGGTTATACCATGTTCTGTCTAAGATCAGCCATGTCTTCTGTAGGTGACATCAGAATTCCAGGGGTGGTGTGTCTGGACTTAAATAGCTCTCAAGCATCCTTTGCTACCTTCCTCTTATGAGGAAACCCCTCTTAATTACTGTCGTCTTTTCTTTTTGTTTAGCTCACAAAATGCTGTAGCTATCAAGACCGACATTAAAGAAATACGCAACTGATTAGTAGTACGCTCATCTTCCTTACTTTTTCCCTAAACTCTTGTGCATTTTTTTTGCTATCCAGTTCCTTGACGAGCAAAGTACCTCTGACTTAAATTATTCATGCACCATAGTAGATTGTTCTTCAAAACGCAGTTTGACCCTTCTCTTCTTTTATGTCGTGTTGTGTAACTCATGGCTTCAGTAGACGTGTTTCCAAATTTTGAAGGACATCAGCCTGGCTTGAGTAGCTTTGCAAACCATTGCCACTGACTTTCTTTCCTGTTCTGCTGTCAGAATGAATAGCTCTGTGTATTGGGTTTTTTGGGTTTTTAAGAAGTGGTTGTACTACCTTTTAAATACGTTCCCTTTCGTTTTATGAATAGGGCCTCACTGAGTATGTACATCGTATTGAACATACCCCTACTAAACTCCACGTCACGCTTACTTCGGAGACTTGCTATTGGAAGACCATATAAATCGCATCTAAAACCGTTTAGTTTAAGATTCAGATAGATGATCTGTGTCGGACTGCAATCCTTTTAGGAGGAGAAGAACATACGCCTGTATCTCAGGTGTTGTAGTTCATAGGCTGACATCAAATGCAGAGGTGGCTTAGCTGTCTTAGCTGTCCCGAGCACTTGAAATGCGATGTTAAGTTTAAATGTAAGCAGTCTCCCTCTTTTTTGGACATGGTACTACCTTCGTTCAGCAGCGTGGTAGAGCAGAGAAGCAGTGTGGGATTCACTGGTGGTCTCCGAGTCTTTTGGATGAAAAATGAAGAAACGGTTGGCAGAGAGATGTCTGTGTCCTCGGGGTAGTTGGCGGACAGTTGGAAGACCCTGTGTTTTCCAGTGCCGCCTTGTGCTACAGCCTGCCACAGGATAGTGCACTTCCAGTGATTATTCCTGGTCCCTGCTGAGACCAGATCAGCTTCCACCTGCATGTTTGGTGGGGAATGTGCCTTACACGCAGCTCCCAAACGAAATAAACCTGTGTGCGTAGGGTTTCATGTTACTGACTGTGTAGAATCATGCAAGATTCAAATGATGTCAAACAGGCATCTGCCGGTACAGGCAATTTCATGTGTGCGTGAATGTGACGCCTGAGTAGAAGCTTTCCTGAGTCCTCATTGCATTAGCATTCTACTACTGTTTGGTAACAACAGCGTGAAGGAAAAGGTGCTGCTTTTAGGCTGATGCTGTGCACAATACGTGTACCTTTTGATATATTAGTCAATGTAAGAAAGAGAAGTACTCATGGGCCTCTATTGGGAAATATCAATGGGAAGTGTTTTCAGATACTTGGGGATGGGCTTTGCGATACCCCCAGAGACCTAGAGATAAGGAATCCATTTTCTTTCTTTTAGAAAAGTGCAGAATCCTCATCTCAGTTGAGTCAAGAGCAGAAAAGTGTCTTCAGTGAAGATCTTCAGAAGAAGATAGAAGAGAATGAACGACTACATATACTTGTGAGAGAAACTTTTTTTAGCCTTTCTGTTTAGTTCAGAATACTAGTCACATGAACAAAGATAGAGAAAATAAAACTAGTGGGTTTAGAAGCTTAGTTGTATGCAAAACAGTAGATTAGATTGGATAGCTTGTTTATAAAGATGTTCACTGGGCAAATGAGAAAGGATTTTCACTTCAGATTCTCAAGGCAGTATGTGGAATAACTCACATAAAATGCGTGTTTTCTCATTTAGATATCTAACTTTCGGTGACACTTAACTACTGTACTGAAATAGCCATATAGTTGGTACTGGGTGGAAACTTCTTTTTAGTCCACTAACTGTTTCAGAACTACCTTAAAGCTTAAAATATTTTCTGCAAGTTGCCATAATTAAGTCAGGAATTACTTGACCAAAATGGAACACGATTCACTTTGGTTTAGAAAACTTGAGAAGAACCTTATGGCTCAAGTTTAATTTTTCAGGTGTCTGCTATTAATCAGCAATACATTTAAGGAATGCTTGGTACTATGAAACTCCAATAAACACAAAGTACTTTGTTCCTGAATCTTTTCTCTGTAAATATCATAATAAAATTTCTATTTCTTGTTATTAGCCTGGAATGGCTAATTAAATTGGCATAACTCATAGGACTAGATTCCACAGTAAAATGAAGCCTGCTTCATGGAGCTCTGCTTTTCTTCTTTCAGTTCTTTGAAGCAGATGAACAGCACAAACGTTTAGAAGCGGAGCTGAGAACTAGACTTGAGGTTTTGGAAACTGATGCTGCCCAGCATCAAGCTGTGGTGGACAGTTTAACGAGGAAATACACGGATACCGTAGAAAAACTGCAGAACGATAAAGCCAAATTAGAAGTAAGGAGTTTTTCTCTTACTTGCAAGTTTGAAAAGTTTTGAAATGAAATGTCTTGCTGTGTCAGTACTTACATTGTGAGATTATCTTCTTGCACAAAGATCAAGTCTCAGACACTAGAAAGAGAAGCTAAGGACTGTAGGCTTCGAACCGAAGAATGGTAAGTGTTTTTATTTAATATAATGAAAAATTGATTTAAAGAAATAACTGCTGTAAAAGATTAACTGGAATATTTTTAGAGAATAATACCTTAAAAAAAAGAAAGGAAAAAAAGACTTTGATAAAACCCAAAATACTGGGTGACAGCACATTGACACCAAGACTGTGCAGGTCAGACCCCTTTTCCTTCTGAGTATGTAACTAGACATCAATTCCACAGATTCAGCTTTTAGTAAGAGCAGTTCCATTGCCAAGCTATTTTAAGTAGCTGTGAAGTTGTTGAAAGCTTGAATAAGTTATTTGTAATGGAATGCTATAAAAAGTAAAGAAACTACTGAACTCGTAAGAAAACAAAGATACGTGAGCTTTTACAAACTGCTTCTTAAAACTAAGTTTGGGTAAGGTATGCTGAGACAACTGACTGAGGAGAGTTTCAAAAATCCCCATCCACCCCAAAAGCTTCTTGAACAATCACTTTTGCTTCAGGTGTAACATACTCAGCTAGAGTATTTGAAAGTTTTTGTTGAAGGATTGTATGTTAGTTTTGGAATACCTGCATTATCTTGAAACAAAGTTGTAGAAAACAGGAAGAAGTTGAGGATTGTGGGCCAAATCAAATTAGAGTGCACTTCTCTGAACGTTCATTATTAAGGTGCATTTTTTAGAGATGTGTGCAGCATAGATCTATAATGTAATGGGTAAGATGCATAGTGAATGATCAGATGCAGAGTTCCTTCTTTCAAATTGTAACCTTGAAGTATGTATTTTAATTATTTTAATAGATGTGAAGATACTTTAATTCCAATAACTCCTGTAATACAAGTCAGGGTTTCACTGAGAATGATTTGCAAAGGAGGATGAAAGCTATGTTTTGCTGCTGTTTGCTTTTTTGTTGTGTTTGAAAAACAGTGTAGTCTTAATCTGCTACTATGCAGTTCAGAGCTTGTCTGTTATGTTCTATGGTAACTGGGTGATTAATGTCATTGTAAGAAATTGTCCCTACCATTTAAGAAGGGAGGCTCTTCAAAAATAATAAAGCCTGACACTTCTTTATTTTAAACACTGAAATCAATGTGTAATGAACACGTGACAGAAAATGTTTTTGAGTACTGCTCTGCTGTTTTCCCCACTCTTTCAGGGGAAGTGATCCATTTGCCTCTGATACCCATACTTCACTACAGAATGCCAGGCAGTATGAGGCTTAACAGCCTGCATGCCTTGAAAATCAAAGGGCAGAATGCAAACCAAAACATACCAAACTACTTGTTTGCCATTCCTTTATAGTACAAAAAGGAAACATCCATACTTCTGCAGTTTGTTTTTATTTTCTGTGATGCCTAACGCTGCTGTGGTTTATGCTGTACAGTTTCTGTGCAATTCTGGAGCTGCTCCTCAAGAAAAATGTTTGTTAATGTGCATGAGCTACTTATTGGCCAGTTTCTTCATATCTTGCCTGTCAACTTTGCATTCCTTTTCCCTGTTAGTCCTGATAAATTTCTGTGTATTTAATGTTTTTGTAAAAAGGGAAAAAACCTGTCAGTTTGACACCTTCCCCCCACCCTCCAGTATATGTGCAGGAGTTCTAGATATCAAACTGGAAGCAAAACAGCGAAGAATTTGGGGGCCTAAGTTGGGTAAGGTGTGAAATTTGGGCTGAATCAATACGCAGTAATCTTTGTTGACATATGTATATAATGCTGGAATATGTTACTTGTTCATCTCAAGAATTTATGCTAGGGGTATTAGTAATAATAATAACTTAGGCTCACATCTATGTACACACTCAAATGCAAGTGAAGCTGATCTATAGAAAAATTACTTGAGAATGCATCGGAAATATAATTGCCAAGTCTTGTGAGAACAGGCCATATCATAGCAGTGTTTAAATATGGGGCTTTGAGAAGCTCATGATGTATTTCTAGTAGTGATGTGACGTAGTTAACTGAAGTATCAACAACTTACTACTTGCATATTGCAATACCACATCAGATATATAGCAACTAACTTAAAGGCCCCTTTTGCATTCACATTCAAATTCCAGTAGAAAAGAGTATCTTCATATAGCTTATAAAATAATTGCAGAATTGGAAAACAGTGTAAAGATGAAGTAAGCCGAGTTTATGAAGAATAGAACTTGGGTTTTACAACGATTTATTGCGTTATTCACTGCATTTGTTAGGGATTAAAATACAATATCACATGTTAAATATGACACAAAGAAGGAAAAATTATTCCTACTGTCTTGTTTCTATCCAAGTTCTAGAAAGAGACAGATACCTGTAACGCTGAAGCATGAGCTAGGGTGGTGGTGATACAGATCAAATTTTAAAGGTTTACAATGTGTATGTGTGTGGCTTTTAATTTGTCTTTTTGTTATTTAGCCAGCAACAGTTAAAGAATCTTCAAGCAGCTTTGGGCAGTAGGCTGGAAGAATCTCTATGCATAATCAATGAGAAAGTACCTTTTAATGACACAAGTACGTATTGCCGTGGTCTGGGTTTCTTGTTTAGTTTTGAGTACCCATCTGGAGGAAGTACTCTTTATGAATTAAAATGCATTAGTTGTAAGGAATGTTGGATATCTGAACAGACACTTGAGGTAATTGTAATAAGTATTCATGGTACAAGTCATCGTCTTGTTTAGTGATCTTAAAACACCAGGTTTTGATATTTTTATATCTGTATCTCAAAATCAAAACTTTTGAAGGCTTTTGAGTAATTTGCCTCGTCTCGCTTACGTTAACAGAATATTGTAAAAGGTGGAGGAACACTGTCGGTTTACTGGTTTCTCCACAAAGATTTCTTTGGTTACTCATCTCGAAGAGTATTTTTTTTTTGCAGGGTGTACTCAAGAGTACAGTAAATTAAGATGGGGATAAACTAGTGGCTGCAGAGGTGCTCACTTAGTAAGACATTACATCAGTAATGATCTACACTTGCTGTTAGTGGGAAGTCTGTCAACATGTCTCATGTCTGATCAGAGAACACCCAGACTAGTTCTTATCCATGGTTTGTCTTAGACTCATTCATCCTTTCAGGGGAAAAAAACCCTGTGAATTTGGGGAATTCTACCTGAAGCGACTTTTTTTCTGGTTTCTAACTGCTATTAGATAAACTAAAGTGCAGAGGATACCATAAAGTTAGGAGTGCTAGTCTTTGCATTGCTTTGGTACCAGAATCAGTTAGTATGTCAGTGCTGTGTACTGGATGCTGTTGTAAATAGCCTGAACACGAGCTTGTACTTGGGCAGGCAGCAGTCTGTGCTCCTCTGGCAATGAGACTAGGAGGACCTGCAATAGTGAAAAAGCTCAAAGTAGTGAGAAGGAGCAGAGAAGTGAAAGCAAGCAGTTGAATTTCTGGTAGGTTTTATTGGTAGCTTTTGCATTTTTCATTCAGTTTAAAACTTGATGACAATGTTTTGAATAGCCTTGGGTTCTCTAAAAGCTGATCTGGCAGGGTGCTGCAGGGGTGAGCCTTCCAAGTTCTCCACTGGGTGGGCAATCCAGTGAGTTGTGGCTTGGAAACACCAGATCATCTTCTCTTTAGGAAATGTCACAAAGATCACTTTGCCTGGCATCTGCTGCCTATTTCTACTTCTCTGGCTTCTTTAGCTGATTTTTTTACAGGTGGTTACCATTTTAGTGAGAGCTTCGATGCAAATAACTTGTTTAGCTGCTCACTCAGCTGCCATAGCATAATGTTTTTGCTTGTGTAGAAAACACTGCAAATAATGCACAGACCTTTAGTGACAGAAGAATGAAAATCAGGAAATGTTTATCTGATAGGGATTCCAAATGTCTTGCTGTAGGTTCTGTAGTTGGTTTTAAGTGTAACTAGTGTCTGGCTTCAGTTTCAGTAACGATCAAATGACTTGTTGACTGCTAAGCGTGATTTTGAGAGTAGAAAGACAGTAAAAAAGTTTTCTGAAGGATTTCCTTTTGAGTAGGATTTAGTAATTTTGGACAGTGTGGGTTTGTTAATTAATAAAACTACCTCTTCCCATGTGTCAGTTGCCAAATGTGAATGTTTCCAAAGGAGTAAAAAGCTGTAAATTTCCTTTGTGTGCAAATTTTACTAAAATGGTTGTTATTCCATTTAATTGAGGATGGATGTGATCCCTTTTAAATCTATCAGACTTTGTAAGCTGTTCTCTCGGTACAAATATCCCTCTACCTGTTTAAAAATTGTGCCCACTTGAATTGAATAATCATTCCAGTTGCTGTAACTGGAACTGAATGCTGAAATCTGTGGAGAGTACCTCTTATTCTAAATTATCAACAAATCAAGTACATACAGGAGCCTTTTTTTTAAACATACAAAGCATTAAAAAATACATTTGTCTTATTTGACGGTCCCTGGAATGTAACTGAAATTTGAAGATAATCTTGAATTCCTTAAGGGTGTGGGGTTTTTTGGTTTTTGTTTTGTTTTTAAAAAGATTTTCACTCTTGTTAGTGATGAATGCTGCTATTTTGGGCAAAAGGATTCTGCTCTTGCCTGTCAGATTCAGAGTGTTCAGATGGTTAAATTTGATGTACAATTTGAGGCAAGTATGGAAAGGCATTCTCTCTGCCTACTCACTAAAGGTTCTTAAGTGAGGATGTTTAGGCCTACTTTGTTGAAGCCAATTGTTTGTATCTTCTTAGTTAACATTACTTACATGAACTGTAATATTACTACAATTTAATTTTATATTTTAAAAAGAATCACTATTTACCAATAAGTGTCTCTCTAAAAACCTCANGCCAATTGTTTGTATCTTCTTAGTTAACATTACTTACATGAACTGTAATATTACTACAATTTAATTTTATATTTTAAAAAAAATCACTATTTACCAATAAGTGTCTCTAAAAACCTCGTGATTTAGTAAGTGCATATAAATCAATTTTTGTCCTGTAGGATCTAATAGATACAACGCTCTGAATGTACCTTTACACAACAGAAGATACCAGGTAAGCACTTGTGGCTTGATGTTTAAAGATGCAACTTTCTACACAGATACTGAATAAAAAGTCATTTTAGTAACCCGAAATGGCAGAAGGTAGCCTATCTTACTACTATCGTGATATTCCAAGGAAATTTCTGTTCACGGAGCCTCTGTGCGTTTCAAAGGTAGTCTATACTGTTCTTGTGGTGAGGAGACAAGTTGTCTGCTCACCTCACTTCACTAGAGCTAATCCATTGGCTTACTGGCTGATGATCACTGATCATCATGATGATTAACTGGCGATTAACTCAGGCATGCCTTCCTAAAAAGAATGGCAAAAAGGTTTAATATTTAGCTCTTAAAGTTATACAAAATATTCTTTTACTACGCCAACCTGCAGTAAGTTAGAACTTCAACATTTCATTTTTAAGGTTGGTTAAAACTACATTAGTCTGGTGGTCTCAAGGTTTTTGTTGGAAAAAGATAGTTTTGGTATCTTAAATTCCTTTGCCCTCAAACTGAGCTTCTTCAGTCATGTCACTTGAGCCCTAAAGAATGTTTGCATTCGTAAACTATACATTGGTGTGTATGCTAGAGTACCATATTAGTTAATATTATTTGTCACTTCATAATCCGTTTAAGGAATAAACCATGTATCTTTGAGAACTCTGCATGGTTCACTTACATTCTTATGGGATTCTTGCCAAAACACCTCTTACTTGCAGCCAAATCACTATTAATTTAAATATTATTTTAAAAAACCCAACCCTGTTTCTGTTTGTTACTGTAATTTCGTCAGTTTCCCTGGGGATGTGGTTTACTCGGTATTCAAAAATGAGCATTAGTTTTTGGTGACTAGCTAAATATTTTAAGGCTTTTTACAGTAGTAAATCAGATAACTTTATGCAGTCAGTATTTTCCTGTTTTGCCACCACTGAGGATGGGTTCCACAGCACTCTGTTGTTTTCTCTTTGCTTGTATACGTCTTGAACCTTCAAGTTTGTGCATTTAGATGCCACTGTAGAAAGATTTCAAATAGCTGCTTTCTCCTTTCTTCAGAAGTGCCTGTAAAGACACCTTGTTCTTAACGTATGCTGTGAGAACATGTGACCCGCTCTCCAGTTTTGTCATAGAAGTACCCTTAAGTCAGCCTGTTGCTCAGTACTAAGAAAAATCTGAATAACTGTGTGGAGAATTTCTCCCTTTACTATTTTCTGCTAGCTCTATGTCAGCCAGCCTCATGCTTCAAGATCTGCAGTCTTGAAAATGTTCCAGGACAGATTTTTATGATTGGCTCGGCCAGTGGAGGCAAAATGCTAGTGTATTAGCGCAGGCTGCAGTGTGAAGGACAGCAAAACAGTAATATTGTCTGTTTTCCTTCCTTGTGTAGCTAGTTAACATACACAAACTGAGTAAAATGACTGCATTAATTACTCAGCACCATCCCTGATCCATAATCAAGATTCCCTTGATTTAATACTTCATTGAAGCATTAGGAATACATCTCTGAAGGATAAGTCATTCTTGGCTGAAATGTCGCTTTAACCTTGTTCTCTCCCCCATAAATCACAACTCAGTGTGCTTTTCTCCTCTGTTGCCTTTGCTTTTTCACAATGTTCCATTTTGGATTCATTTCTTGGATACCTTCCTCCTGCACTAAAGCCACAGAACAGCTTTATTCATGAGCAGCATCTCAGTTCTGTCCAGGTAGGAGAATAAGAATTTGGTTAGAGCAGCAGACACCTTTTATTCTGGCAGAAAAATCTCATTGGTTTTTACTAATTAAAGTTAGGTTTCCTTACAACCAGGTGTTAGAAATTTCTCACTGTCACCACACTGAAAGAACTGAGCTGTTGTCAGCGATTAGTCTAGTGGTCTTTAGAAAACTTAATTTCCAATATGGTTTCTGTAATTTTACTAATCTCTAAGTATTCTTGTGGCCTGTAGTTTAAGAAATGCAGTAAAGGCAAAACATCACCTGTTGTATGAAATACAAACATACTTTGTCGTCATAGAAAAACATACCTTTCTGTGAGTGGCATTGTAGTTTATGAATAAAATTTAAATTAAATTAAAAAAACTAAAGATAATTGCTGCTATGTATTTTAGACTGAACTAGTAACAAGAAAGAAATCATTGATAGCAATTTCTTGTATGCAATAATAGAGGGTTTTTTCATATTTGAATAGCTGCATGTCACATAATCATTTTGTAACTGTCTTTACAGCTGAAGTTGCGAGACCTTGCTGGCCAGGCGCTGGCTTTTGTTCAAGAACTTGTAACAGCTCTTTTGAACTTCCATACATACACTGAGCAGAAGGTACAGATCTTTCCCATTGATTCTGCAACAGACACTATATCACCGTTAAATCAGAAGGTAAAGCTTACAGATCTCAACTACAAGTATATTCAATTATGTAGACTTTCATGAGAGAATAATCTTAGTCGTGCAAACTTCTGCCACTTTTACTGGAATGCTCTGAGCGTGTTCCTGAGAGGCAGCGTCTGTTGCATGAGAAGTCTTTTCTGTTGGGTGAATTCTCTGGATGTGGGTGAAGGTGTAGCTGCAGAGAATCCTTTTCCCCTGTGCCTCTGCTACAAGAGCAATATGATAGTCAAATCAAGCCTTTGCTTTTTCAGTGCTAAATTAAAGTGCATTTGTCAAAAGTTCAGCTGTCTTACTTTACAATACACAAATACTGCACTGCTAAATAGGTGCTTGTCTTAGTTAACGGGGCATGGGAGATGTTGAGACAGAAGGTCTTGTGTTTGAAGTGCTTAACTGTAATGTGAAATAAACTGGATGTAAGGTAGGCTTATGAAAGAGAGAACCTGGACTCCATTCCCTTGTCAAAAAACAACTTTATAATCTGATTTTGGCCTATTTGTGTAAAGACCTTTCCCGTAAGTGTTCTGAAGCTTCAAGTCTAAAGCATGTTGAAGTTATTATGAGAAACCGCACCTGTCTCTCTTTCCATGCAACTCCATGGGAAGACTTTTCTGAGAGTATCATTCAGAGCTTTTAAGCTGCACTGCTTGACTTTCTTTCTATGCCATGAAGCATGGAAAAGAGATTTGTGGACAAGGGTATGTGTGGGGATGCATATATATATATGCTTTGGAATAAAATTGCTTTAACATCAGAGTTGTTCACTTCATAATGCAAGTGGACCTACGTGCATTTAAGTTGCTAGATGGCAGTATTTTCTGATTCAGGCTAAAATTTCAATTTAGTCGTTTGTAGGGCTCAGGTTTAAGTTACAGAGATGATGTGATTTGCATTCATCAAATGGCTGCAGTGCATGTAGTGGCAATCACAAAACGTTCCCATTCTTAGGAAGACCTCCTTAAATCTCTTTGCAGGCAACAAATATGCTTGTGAAGGTGTTTATCCACTAGAGAAATCTGACTCTATTTACCTTCTCAGTTGTTTCAGCTATTTGAATCAAGAATACACTTTTACAGAGATTCAGCATAGATCTTAGTGTGAGAACATTTTCTTGCTCCTGCTACCAAAAGTCCTCAAAATGCCTAAAAAAGCCCTCAACATCCTTCTTGGGAAAACTATGTGGCTTTGCAGTCTTCCAAATTCTTTGGGCCAGGAACTGTCTCCTTGTTTTTGTGGCCCACTGTGGTGATTGGAGTTTACAGACACTACTGCAGTTTAAGGGGATAAAATCAGGTTTCTTAGACATCACTTCTCAGCATTTTTTTCCTTAATGTCCCAGTTAACACTTCTTTGTTGCTTTTCAGCAGAGAAGTGCTTTCACACAGCTGAAACATGCAACTTAGAACTGTAATTTGATTCTCCTTTTCTGATAATCGACTCTGATTCAGTAGTTCAGGCTTTGTTTGTTGTCATAATTATGTCTCTTGTAGTCTGCCCCATCGTGTATTCATGACCTAATTGCCTCTGTGCACACTACCTCTCAGGGCTTTTGCTGTGACTTTCCAGTGGTGAAGCATCTTTTATCACTCACTGAAGCTGCTCTTGCTCTTGTATTTTTGATTAATTTAGCTGTTTGCTTGGCAAGTGTTCTCAGTGTGATCTTAACTCCTCCACTGAGTGGTTTGAAAACTTCCCCTTAGTGCAGTAGAGAAAATGAGACAAGTGTCAGGTAGTGGCTTGGCACACTTGCACTGATTTATTTTTCCCCAACTCCAGGTCTTGTCTGGCGCTTTCAAGCTATTTTCCCCACCAGACACTCAAACTAGATGTGGACAATTCCCTTCCAGGTTCAAGTATTCCTTTTCTCTTTAAGTATTGAATTGCTGGGTTCTGCTGGGTCTTCAGCATCATGCCAGATAACTCCACGTCCTATCTCTTGCAACACACGTCAGGAGCATTCTGCATGTGTTATTTCTTCCTCCTTAGATTTAGGAATTTTCCCTAATTCCATCCAGATTTGTGCATGCGTGAATGAGAGCTTGGCATCTCTCTTTTCTTGTTAACACTGTGTTACTGTACTGGAATAATGCAAGAAATAATTACAATTTCTCGTACCCTATTTGTCTGGGATCTTTAGCTGCTATTGTAGTATAAATAATCAAAGGTGAAGGTATCTTTCTGTGGGGTAAAATAAAAACCAAGATCACTTTTTACTTCCTATGTCAACCTGTTGAAAAAGCTTTTTGCAATACTGTGGTATCAAAACTGAAAGTTGATGGTACTGTTATGTTTTGATTGTGTGTAAGAATAAACACGTTTATTCTCGGGTGTGCTTTCTTTGAAGGCAAAATTAGCCATAGAATTTAATTTACTTAAGCAATTTTTAGCAAAGTCAGGCAGTTCTGTGAAGCGAAAGTTTCATAATTGCCCAAACCTGTCGTAGTTTTTGAAAGTAAGAGTTCTCCCTTTGATTAGTTACTGCTTCATCTTTTGCATTGGCATAAGCATGCTTTGACCCACGTTGAACACTGGACTGGATAAAGATTAAAATGTATCTCTTGTTCCAATTTTAACTCTGTTTAGTTCTTCAATACTTTGCGCAGCGTAGCTGTGCAAATGCAGGACAAGGGCTGATGGGCAAACAATAGCTGGGAGGAAGGTAGGATAGTTTATTCTGGTGGCTTAATGGTGCATGGATCTAGCCTTAATTTGATGTAGTTGAGCAAAGAATGCAAGAACGTTTGAACTTAAAAAGCAGGAGTTTTGTGTGTTGTGCATGGCAGCTAAAATGAGATAGGGTGCTGTGGCAAAGCCCTAGACGGGATTTTGCCGGGACTTCCATTGTAGTATTCACTCTTTCTCACTTTCCCTCAAGGTATGTGTTTGTGTGTCCTGTAGGAGAGGTTACTGTACTTCACTTGATTGTTATATCTTATTATTGACATCCTGGGGATCATTTAAGATGACAGCTGCTATGCTAAAATGAACTGTTCGGTTGTTAACTTGAAATGGTTGGAAGAGCCTTCCGCAAGCACCATTTTAAAATCTCTCTGTACTCAGTTCTCACAGTACCTTCATGAAAATGCTTCATATGTTCGCCCTCTGGAGGAAGGAATGCTTCACTTGTTTGAGAGTATTACAGAAGATACTGTGACAGTCCTGGTAAGATTTCTTATTTTTATTATTGCAAAAATTTTTACAGAGCAAAATATACTAATGTGTTGTTTCTCCTTCCAGGAAACAGCTGTGAAATTGAAGGACTTCTCAGAACATTTAGCTTCCTACTTGTGCTTTTTAAGAAAGATTCTTCCTTACCAGTTAAAAAGGTACTTTTGATTTGGTGGATCAGATGAAAGGGGCACTAAGTGTCAGGCATGCAGCACTGTCAACATCTACAACTCAAATATTAAGTCAACCCTTAAAGCACTCTTTGGCTTAAAAGGCAGAACTTTTTTTTTGCCTGCTTGTTTCTAAGCCTTTAGGTTACATATGTTTTGTCAGCTGGGCACTAGAGCTAAACCCATGTATTTTAAAGCCTTTTTGCCCCCTCACAGATGAGATACTAATTAAAAATGCACAGATTTTAATGTTTCTTAATGTCACTCTATACTATTTGTACTATTTGGTTACAATACACTGAAACTGTTAATTTCTTGAGCTTGTCTGAAGATTATTTATCATGCAGTACGTATAGCAATGTTGTAAAACTTGCCCAGATGCACATCTCATCCGCAGTGAAAATCTTTGTTCCTGAGTGGGTCGACGGGAGATGAATTATTAGTGCAAAAGACTACTTAAAAAGAGGTTTTGGATTAAGGAAAAAGAAAAAACTTGTTTTATGCCTTCCTTGTACCCTCTCTCGTGCTCCTTAGGAAGCAAAAGAGGAGAAAAGGTCTTTAAACTGATTCAATCAATTCTTTGCCACGAGTGTAAACTGTTGCTGGCTTGTGACTGAAGCTCTGACGAGCAGGGATAGTACAAACATGCAGTAATTTTCGTGTATTGCTAAGTTACTCTGATATGTTAACCTTTCTGAAATAAATTTCTAGTCTATGGTTGCTTTGGATTGAGGATGTAGAGAACACTAGTTATCTACCTCAAAACTCACGAAATTGTTGTTCACGGTAATTGCTCACTTTAAAAAAAAAATAATTCATATATTCCTAGTTTGGAAGAAGAGTGTGAGTCTTCTCTTTGCACAGCTGCTTTAAGAGCTAGAAATATGGAGCTACAGAGAGACATGAAAAGATTGACTGCAGTCTTTGAGAAGCTACATACATACATTAGTCTTCTTGCGTTACCAAGTAAGTGGTGGTTTTGCCTTGGTTGCTTACATTGTGACTGGAAGGTTTTCCTTTCGGACACGTTTAAAAAAACCAAAATCAAAATAAACCAAACCCTAGAAAACCTCACCACACCAAAAAAATCCCACTTCTGTGATAGAGGAAACCAAGGTTAACGCTACTCTTTAGGTGCGGTCTAAACTATGGGGCAAGCGCGTTCTGCAGCATGCTCTGTTGTGTTGGACCCTCTTTGATCCAGGCTGGGAGACCGAGTGTGCTGTAGAGTGTTTCTTTAATGCTCCGCACTCTTCCTTCCAGCCAGACATGGGCACGGTGCAGGCCTGGAAATTACCAAGCGGTCATGTGTACCATGTTTTAGATAGTTATAGTTAACTGTAAAGGAGAAGAAATGACTGTAGGTTTTTATAGTAATGATTGACAGTACGTCTTTTGTCACCTTTTAATCATGAAATTGTTAATAAACTACATTTTATTACTAGTTCTCACTTCTAGCTCTTCCTGTGCTATTAAACTACAACTCTCATGTTAATGCCTAAATAACATCAGGTAAAACCTTTGTGTGCATATGTGTGTGGGGAAACTATATGCAAATGTGTATTGTAAATAATAATAAGAGGAAGCTGTTACCGTATAGCTTCAGGTTATTTTAGTCTTCACTTTTTAGAAGGACCCAGATGGTCCTTCCTAGAGCAATGAGCATGTAAATCTCTCTGCATGCATAATTGCTTTTTGAGACCAAAAGAGTTTATATTTGTAAGATCTGAATGAAATTTAGGAAACTTGGAAGTCTCTCACCTGCCTATTCTGGCAAGATTTGGTATTTATATATCTAATATTAAAGGAAGGGGAAATTCAAATAAATGAATCTGTTATGTTCTAAAGATCATATCCCATGCAAGTATATTTAGTAGGTGGAAATCGGGTGATTTTTCAAAGCTAGCTTTTTTCACTTTCACTTTTTTTCATGATTGAATCTTAAATATGTTGGGTTTTTTTTCCTGCCTACATGGTACTTCTAGGTACAAAGCCAGAAGGACTTCTTAGGACAAATTACAACTTAGTGTTTACAAACATTGCTACAAGTCTTCATGGATTTCATGACATTTTAAAAGGTGAGAGTACAGGAATAGTGGTATGTTTCAGCTCTGCTTTTTTTCCTGTTTAACATAGCACACATGCCCTCCCTCTGTAACAATGCTAGATGTGTAATATGTGATAAATCTGGTTTGTGTGTCTTTACAAACTGAGATAAGAAACTAAACCTGCTAACTACTTGTTTTGGAGATGCATGCCTGTTTTTCACTCTTCCATTCTGTTAGCTTTGTTCTTCTGAGTTGCGGGAATATTTAATTGTGGCACTCTAGATCTTCCCGAGTGGTATCACTTTAGTTGCTGGACTTCATTGCTCTAGTGGAACTAGCATACAGAATGGAATGCCATTAAATATATGTATTTTCCTCCACTTCCATACTGTTGGCCTAATACCTGCTTTCAAAGTGGGATTTTTCATTACAGTTTTTAAGTTGATGACAATTTTTAACAGAAACACATAACCAAAGCTTACGAAGAAGTCTGATTTCCTTTTGAAACTTAAATTCCTCCTTGAAACGGCTTACCTTCCTTTTATCAGAAGGACATGGGTGTTGCGTTTTCAGTCAAGCGATGTTTGGTTAAAACTCAGGAGTTTTCGAACACTGATATTTCTGTATATCGTAGAATTTCTGTACCATGTAGCTGTTCCCAGGGGGAAAATAATCCATATAGGTGAATTGTTTTGATACTAGTCAGTTGTTGAAACATTAGGCTTTTATGATTTTAAGCAAAATGGGTTTTTGTTTGTTCTAGTCATCTTAGCAATAATTTCAGTAGCACTGCCACATTTAGCTGTGTGCTTTTTTTAAATAAAAAAGATACTATTAGAGACTGTACCACGAACAAAATGAGACACTAAACCAAGGGCTTTGTAACATAGGTAAGTTTATTGATAAATACATTCTACCTCTTAATAAGGTTACTATAATGTAAAACCAACCTAACTTAGACTTTATCAAAAGAAATAAAGAAAACAGAAGCAAACTACTGAAGAAAACTGTCGGTAGAATTCATTAGCTAGCAACAGAAATGTTGTGCTTAACACCTCACGCTCCCATATTCCAGAATGCTTGATTTGTCGCTTTTCTCCTCCCTTCCTTCCCAACCCAGATTAATTTCTAGCTGCTTAAGCTTCCCTCACATTGTAACTTCTCGTGGGGATGGCCTGGGATTTCTCCATTCTGTAGCAATAGTACTTTATTGTAGAATAGGTGCAAAATGTTCACTTGTCAAATAATTACTTATTTTTATTTAGGCCAAATTGGGCATGTTTGTTCTTACATGATAAATAATTGAGTTTTTAAGTTTTGGTGCTGGTGAAATTAATTAGTTTATGTAAGCTAAGATGGTTTTGTGAAGGATTTTCAAAAAGTTTTGTGGGTTTTTTTCTCACTGAAGACTGTTCTGTTAATTTTGCTTGAAATAATTTTAGAATATAGGAAGTAGCCTTCTAAATTTCAGGTAGTCTTTTGGATTTGCTCTGACAGAATTTAAAATACTCTTCCCTTCTAAGTCATGTAAGCTTTAGACTCAGGTATTGAACATGACTAAAAATTCTACCTTTAGTGTCCTGATGTAAACATAATGGAAATGGAAAGTATACTTGTGAAATGAAGTGCTAGTTCAGTGTGAGCTTGAATCCACTATATAGCTATGATTTTTGGGTCATAGAGTATACTTAAATATCAACCTTTAGTGTGTTGTGTAACAGGCATAATGTCTATTCCTTATGATCACAAGCAGTAGTCTAAGGCAGGATACCAAAGAACTAGGACTATCCAGAGTAAACTTTTATACAACTCTCTTAGAGGGGAAAAGTATTTGAAGCCCGAGGTCNAATTTTGCTTGAAATAATTTTAGAATATAGGAAGTAGCCTTCTAAATTTCAGGTAGTCTTTTGGATTTGCTCTGACAGAATTTAAAATACTCTTCCCTTCTAAGTCATGTAAGCTTTAGACTCAGGTATTGAACATGACTAAAAATTCTACCTTTAGTGTCCTGATGTAAACATAATGGAAATGGAAAGTATACTTGTGAAATGAAATGCTAGTTCAGTGTGAGCTTGAATCCACTATATAGCTATGATTTTTGGGTCATAGAGTATACTTAAATATCAACCTTTAGTCTGTTGTGTAACAGGCATAATGTCTATTCCTTATGATCACAAGCAGTAGTCTAAGGCAGGATACCAAAGAACTAGGACTATCCAGAGTAAACTTTTATACAACTCTCTTAAAGAGGGGAAAAGTATTTGAAGCCCGAGGTCATAAGCTGAATATGAAAATGGTTGCTTAAATAGATTTTTATTTATGTCCATAATTAGACATATATGTGTGCCTTCTTTTTCTAGACATTTCCAAGCACTACAGTCAGAAAGCTACTTTAGAACAAGACATTCCAACTGCCACACAGAAACTCATAACTACAAATGACTGTATTTTATCCTCTGTTGTGGCTTTAACAAATGGAGCGGGCAAGGTAATGGATGTTTTTGTTTCAGTATAATGCGGTAACTTGTGCAGGTATGGTTTTTTTGTTTGGTGGTTGGTGGTTGTGTTGGTTTTTTTTAAAAACTTAGTTGAATGATTTGGAAAATCTAAGTGTGTCTCTAGCTAATANTTATCCTCTGTTGTGGCTTTAACAAATGGAGCGGGCAAGGTAATGGATGTTTTTGTTTCAGTATAATGCGGTAACTTGTGCAGGTATGGTTTTTTTGTTTGGTGGTTGGTGGTTGTGTTGGTTTTTTTTAAAAACTTAGTTGAATGATTTGGAAAATCTAAGTGTGTCTCTAACTAATAATTTATAGTCTCAGGCTTGTTCTGAGGTATTTTCAGGCTACAAGATAAAAATAACTGAACGGGTGATAAAAGCAGGTACTGTGAAGACAATGCTTTGCATTAGTAAGGTCTAAGTTATGTGGAAGAGCCTGTAGCTTGTTTGAATTTGTTGTTCTGAAGTCCAGTTTCACTAAATACTTGTCTTTCTCTTGAAAGAGTAATTGCGCTTATGAATCTTTATGGTCAACTTAATTCAGAAAGTAACTTCACTTGATGTGTCTAGATTGCCTCCTTCTTTAGCAACAACTTGGATCACTTCACTACTTCATTGAGCTACGGCGCTAAAGGAGGAACGGAGTTCATCAGCCCTCTTTCAGCTGAGTGTATGCTGCAGTACAAGAAAAAGGCGGTTGCTTACATGAAGTCTTTGAAGAAGGTTTGTTCAGCTAGCATGCTTGCACGGAGAAAGCGTAGTTCTATTGAGTGTTGGTTATGCCAAAGGGAATACAAAGTAAGGATTTTTAGTGTTTGGAATGGATGAGGTTCTCTGAATGAGAATCTTTGGCTGAGGAAATGGAACCCTTAGAGCAATAATGCTATTGAGAAATTTAGAGCGCTTAGTTGCTCTTACAAATGAGGGTATGTGCCAATTCTGCTGTTACCGATTTCCACTAATTATTTCTGTGCCAAGACTCCAAGGAGAAGAGAGTAGCTGCTTATTTAAATTTCCTCCCATGTTCACCAGTAATATGGAGTGAATGACATCATATTCTTATACTTGCATTCACTGGAAGACAATGGAGAGCAATAGAAAAAAAAAAAGCAGCTGAAAAGAGGAATGCTGGAGAAAATGTGCTGAACCAAGGGACCGAACGCTGCCAGATCTCCCTGTTGTCTCCATCAAAATTAACAATTTTGTGATGGTGTGCTTAACAGTTGTCACTAAGTCACTTTACTGCAATGTCTGTAAAGTGGACCGTAAGATGCATTTGATCATTAAGTAACACCTGGAGTTTTCTGAGCACTTTTTGGTCAGGTGTGCATTTTGAAGTGGTATCTTTTTGTGGGCTCAAGCCATTTTGTCTACTGGCTGGTAAACACTTGGAAGATGTTTTTCTTCCCTTTAGTAAAAGAAGGAGGGCAATAAGAACATAAATGTAGGATACATATTATGATCTGCTGTGAAATATGATTTTCCTTCCGCAGCCTTGTGCAGATTCTGTGCCTTATGAAGAGGCTTTGGCCAATCGCAGAGTTCTTTTGAGTTCCACAGAAAGTAGAGAAGGTCTTGCACAACAGGTATTTTGGTACAAATTTTACTACATACATGATAGTGTATTTGACGAAGGTAAAGTAGTATCAAATAGACTCCGCATATTTATGTGTGTGGTTGTTTGTACGTATATATGCATATACTGAAGCTTAAAATTAGACTGTAGATGTCTTATTTACAGAGTTTTGAAAGTGAAACTTACCCTTGTCAGGCTGGGTTGTCCAAGACTTGTTCTCCCTTATCTGCAGAAGGTACATGTAGTTATAAGAGACAGGATTATGCCATTGGTGTCTTCATTTATAAATACAAGAAGTCAGGCAATCTTTAATAATTCATATAAATGCAAATAAAGACAAGAATAAGGCATCCTGAAATATTAATTTCTAATGATGTGTACTGTTTTGAGTGCTTTTTTGGACTATGCAGGATTTATTAGCACTGGTTAAGAACTGATTTTTTTTTTCTCTCAGTCTATTAATAGATTACAGCTTATCATTCTTGCAGTGTGCATATATATTTTTTTCTGGAAGGTGGGGCAGAGGAGGTTAATTGGTATTTAGAAGGCCTATACAGTTTGCCAATCTCCTCATATGGATGAGACTGATTAATACTAAAAATTCTTCAGTAGCTTGAATGTTCAGACTGTGCTTGAGTCACTATCATTGAACTTTTACAGAAGAAAAAGACTTCAGTGGGTTAGGGTTTTTTTTTGTAGTGCCTAGTATTCAAAATGTATTAGTAGAATGAGATGAATTTCAACAAAAGTGAGAAGAGTGATATGTGTACTGTTCCATAGTTGGTTTCTTACCTGAACAAGTGGATTCTGTCTGTGTGAGGTGGGGCAGCTGGGAGGGGAGAGATTGATTGTCTTTCTGGCATAGGAGATGACAACGCTAGTGCCAGGCACACGTCTTTTCAAGTTTTCATAAAGTTCTTCCCCGCTTTGATTTTCATCTAATACGGTGTTGCGAGTTCTATGAGCTGTAACTGTGATGCATATTTCAGACTATTCAAATAACATGGTAATTTTTGAGACATGCCTACAGTTCAAGACAGTGTACAGCTAGAAACAGTTGTTGTTTACCTGCTGCATTATTCATTAGCTCACTGATATAATGGTTTAAAATAACACTGCCTTCAAACATTTCCTGTGTGTGACTTTTTTTTCCCCTTGTGTTCAATAACCTGTACTGTAAACTTTCCCTCCTTAAAGGTCCAGCAGAGTTTGGAGAAAATTGCCAAACTTGAACAAGAAAAAGAACACTGGATGTTGGAGGCTCAGCTAGCTAAAATAAAGCTAGAGAAAGAAAACCAAAAACTGAAGAATTCTCTTAGTGGACATTTAACTGAAACTACACAAGAGCGTTCTGTTTTGCCAAATGTAGCTGAACAAAAGAAGGAAACCACAGAAAAGAGTCCAAGGGAACCTATTAAAAGTACTAGTCTGGTAAGTGACCTTTTTCCTTCAATGGAGAAAAATCCACTTTCTTTAGTAGCAGCACTGTTTGATCAGTGGAACACCAGTAATGAAAGCTTTTTGCCTGTGTTGAAACGCATTCACGGTTGGGCTCCTTGTATTTGCAAAGCCGCTTGCTAATAGTTTTGCTAATAGTTTCTTCGGAGTTTGGAACTTCTTGGCTTTTGAGACTTTGGTATCTTCAGTATCATGGAGACATTTTTATAGTTCTGTACTTGTATGAATGAGGGGGAAATAATAGATGCTTAACTGGTAGATTTTTCTGACTGTAGCCAGGAAGCCTTGCAAATGGTATATATCTCAAGTTGGCTATGAGTTTCCAATACTTTTTTCATCTGCAGGTAAATTAAGCAAATGGTAAATAGAATTTTTAAATGGGTTGAAAGACTACAAGTCAGTGCAGTATAACTTGATTTTAACTTGAAGAAGCCATCCAAGTTTTCAGTGCTCTCTGGAGCACTAATTTTTACATAACCTTCGTACATGCATACAACTTGGGGTCAGAAATTTCCTGTTCATTGCTAGTATTTAAAAGAGGTTGGCCTTTCCTCTGAATTGCTGCTTCTGAAGTGGTATTAACAGAGATGTCATCTGTAAGAAAGAAATAACCACTTAGCTCAGCACTCAATAGAATTAATCTTTTTGTTTGTTTGTTTTTTCTTCCTCCTCACTTTCCTGCTCCAGGATAAAAATGACCTGTAGGTTGTTTTGAAATCCCCAATGTTGAACTAAACTGGCATCTTAAGTTTATCGTCCTGTATTTGATCTGTTAGAAGTTTGAGGAGAATGGCTTTTTCTAGCCATGATGCTTAATGTAACTCACAGGTCAACATATCGTATAAATATTTCCCATAAACCTAAGTCTCTAGTGCTGTTGAGGTCAGGAAGAAACCTCTTGACTCTCTGTGAAGACATTCTTCCATGAAACTAGTTATTCATATACACCCCTCTGCTGGAGTTCTGTCAGTGCTTCACACTGAACTGTCAGTGTAATTTACTAGTTAAACTGGAGAGAAGGGAATTCAGAAGGTACTCAAGAAATCCAAGATGGGTTTCCTTGCTCTTGAACATGAAAAGGCATGTTTCAGTGTACTAACACACCTCTGGATTAATTTGATGTAATCAAGCAGTTGCATCTTCTTGCTTTTATGGCTCTTTTCCTGTGTACGTCATAAGGCAAAGAACATTAATATTTGGAGAGTTGGTATTAGCTTTAATTCTGTTTAAAGCATTCATGTATATTATTACCCTTGCTTATGTTACAGGTGGAAGTATTTAAATTTGGTTTTAGGCTTAACTGTTGCAAGTTTTTTTTTTTAATTAGAAGTCCTCCTATGACTGAAGCATAGATGACTTGCAGTATGGTGTCTATTTTTTGCAGTTCTCACTTAAGTGTATTTTCTTCCTTGTTCTAGATTGGAATGTTGACTATAACTACCGATAATGAAAAGGTAATCTGTTTTAAACATTATAGAAGTACATCTGGTAAATACTTCAATTCTGATTCTGTTAAACTTATTCCAAAAGTCTAATTACCAAGAATGCTGTAGGATAATGGCATGAGTCACCCATGTAGTCCGTACGCTGTATGTTCAAGTTTCAGGAAATACATGGATTTCTTAATTTTTCTTCTTCTATTTAGTGAACTGTTCTCTTTTATTCATGTAAGCAGTTTGGAGCAGTGTGAGCTGTGGTCCAGGTCTGTTCTGTGTAATTTGAGGAAAGCATAGGTCGGTTTGTACTTCAGTAACCCTAACGGCATTCCAAGCCTCAATTCTTAACTCCTGAGGAAGGGCTTGAGCTGCAAAAAAAGTCACTGTTGTAGTGCCTGGTGTTAGTCTGCACATAAGCGTTAATCCCAAACCAGAGGTCATACTGAAAGAAACTTAGAACCTGCTGTCAGAATAAATGTTAACTCTTTTATTTAGCACTGCTGTAGCGTTACACTTGCCTCAGCAGTTAACTTAGCAGAGTAAGATTAGTGCTTTCCCTTTTCTGACACTGCAGGGAACTGATGTGTATTTTAGTTTACTCCCCCTTTTCTTCTGAAGGTATGATTATAAAGGAGGTGGGAGCCAGGTAATAGCTGATACAAGTTCTTAAAAGCTACTGCATAGTGCTGAACTTGAAGCTAATGACAAGTCACCTGAAAGCTGCCTCTAGCGGGGCGAGTTGTGTTTTGTTTGGTGGTTTGATTTTTTTTTTTTAAGTTCAAATGTCTAAACAAACTTCTGGAACATGCAACATAAATAGTTCTGACTGTTATGAGCTTCTGAAATTTAGTTACATGAAAGAATTCTTCTTGCTGGGAAAAGCCAGTAAGTTTGTATGTAGGTGAAAGCAGTCCATTTCAGCAGTGGATTTTCATCTTCACCAGCAACTTGACAGGTTAAATCAAGCTAACTTCTTACATCTTCAGTCAGCTCTTTGGCCTTTAAGGTAAAGTCACCGTTAGAGTGACAAATTGCAGGGTGACCTGCTGTAATTTTTCTGTTGTGTTTGGGGAATTTAATGCTTTTTGCAGAGCAGCCGTGCCTCAGGAGGGAGGAAAAGTCAGTATGGAGGACAATGTTGTGATGCAACTATTCAGTCTACTAAACATAAATATCTGTCTGCTTAAATTTTTGCTTTGCCAGGCTCCAGATGTTGAGTCTCGTGAAGATCTGATAAAAAACCACTATATGGCGAGAATAGCAGAACTTACGTCTCATCTGCAGCTTGCTGACAGCAAATCAGTACACTTTCATGCTGAGGTGAGCATGCAGGCGGTGCCTGTACTGAAAACAGTAAATCCCTTTTTGAACTTTCCACAGGCAAGTGTCATGACAGTGAGTTTAAATATATGGAACATAATGCTTCATAAAAATCTGTTCCGGGAATATGTGTTTTGGCTGTGGTCTAGCATGCATAAAAATGTATAATGTAGAAAGATTTAATTTATTTTTTTTTTTAATAAATCCTTTGGTAGCCTTGTCCTGAGTGTATTTAGTACAATGTGTCTCATGTATAGGTTTGTTGATACAAACTGAAGCAGTTGGCTTTAAGTTGCCAAGCTAGTTTTCACTTCATCTTAAAGTGATGCTGACATCATTCAAAAAAATTTGAGTGCATCATGAAGTGAAGCAACTCTCTGAGAAATTGGTTCTTAGGCGTAAGACATACTTCAAGAATTAACAAAACAATTCACTGTATCAATGACTTCCTGTTTTCATTTCAAATCATGAGGTAATTTTTCTTAAAAGTAGTGGCCGTTTTGATTTGTGTAATTAACTGATGTGGAATATATAAAAGCTCCAGGTTGACAGAGGTAATCCTCTTAAATTTTTTTTTTAATAGTAGATTACATAGTATGGAGGAACCATCTTTCTCTGATGTTTGGACAATTTGTGAAGCAAGTTGTTTGTGTTGCTTTTTACTTATGAAATATTTCCTAGCAATAATGTGAAAAAGATGAGATTTAGAGGATTGGCAATATGGTAATTCTGTAAAATGAAACAATAGTTTAATGCTAACTATTTCATTACCTTTGCATTTTAAAATGTGCACAAGCTCTGGCTAAGTTTCTTGAAATCTGAGGGTTACAGAAAGATGGAAACATACAACGCAATCGGTTAAAGGTGGCATAAGGCAGTACTCTGGAACTAACTTTCCTCCCTTCTACCTTCCTGTCCTGTTCTGATTGACAGTGTCGAGCACTTGCCAAAAGACTGTCTTTAGCAGAGAAGTCCAAGGAATCGCTCGCGGAAGAGTTGAAACTAGCTAGTCAAAACATCAGTAGATTACAGGCAAGTAAAATGTTAAATGATGTAGTAGATGCATTTCATAATTGTGTGCAAGAGGAAGTTGGAGGAAAAAAATTATGACCATCAAGCATGGTCATGTCTTTACTAGGTTCTTATTTATGTGATGTAAAAACTCTAATAATATGTATATTAAATAATGCACTTAAAATCCCAGGTATGAGGTTGAAGTGGAACATGCTTGCAAGGAAAAAGCTGTAGTAGCTAAGCCTATGTTTTAGCACATTTAATGTCAAGCCTTTATATGAAAATGGGGTTTTTTTATGTCAAAAGGTGTGATTGGCTGATTTCAGTGGCTTGTTTCCCTCTGCAAGGGGAGGATTAATTTATGTACAGCCTGCACTTGCATCTACTCCTCATAGATGTCATACTGACAAGGCTGACTCCACGTCGGTCCATTTAACTCAGAAACAGAACTACGAAAGCGATGAAAGTACAGTTTCCTAGATGATACGCTGACTCCTTAATCCTTTCTAGCACCTGGGACTGAAAGTCTTACAAATACCAGAGTGGTTTTTTGAGATGGATAGCTTAATATTAAGCAAAAAAAAACCCCTTTGGGGTAATCTTTAAGAAGCCGTTGTTAAAAATAGATAACAAACTCTTACACCAGACATCCTGTCCCTGTGTCCTTCCTCTCCACACAGCTCAGAAAGGAGCCAATACTAAAATAAAGTATATATAAATGTTCAGTGCATAAACACCTTTGTGTTTTCTTCATATTTAGTTCATATCTTCATTGCTCACCTACCTGATGGTGAGTACCTAAAATGCTCCATGCAGGCAGTGAATATAATGATACATGCTTGAAAGAATTGTTCATAAACATGAAGTGCTCTTCTGATTTGCTCCTTTAACAAATTCCACAATCAGTGTTCAACTCAACACGAGATGGCCATCTCTAATTACATATTAAACTTCTTAAGGAAAGATAGCAGGCTCAGCATTTACATGTTTAGTAGTCTGCATAATATTGAATTATAGGATTTTTTAGGGTGGAAGGGTTCTCTGAAGGTAATCTGGTCCCCTCCTTTGGTCAGAGCAGAGAGAGTTCATGTCAAGGTGTTGAATTGGGAGTTTCCTGTACAGCCACGCTGGCCTTCTGCCACAATCACTCAACTTCCTAAACACTGGGCTGTTCTTTGCTCTGTCCTTGATTATTCAGCTGTCCTGGGCCCCGGTAACTTCCAGGGCAGTTTTACCTGGGATCTTGCCAAGCAGACCTTGAAAAAGCCAAAATCTACTCTTCTTAAATCTAGGGTTGCTGTAATTGTACTATCCATCTTGCTTGCTTCCTTCAGGATCTTAAATTCCACTAACTCTTGGTTGCTGCAGCCAAGGCTTTCACATCCCTGACCAGCTTTTCCTTATTTGTGAGTAACAGGTCCAGTAGAGAGCCTCTCGTAGGCCTATTGATCACTGCTATAAAGAATTTCTTTACTATACTCAAGAGAACTCCCGAATTGCTTCCATTCCACTTTGTTGCCCTTCCAGGAGGTGTCAGAGTAGTTAAAATCCCCCATGAGGGTCAGGGTCTGGGGTTGAGAGATTTTTATCTGCTTGTAGCAGATGCCTGCAATAGCACCCTTGTTCTCCTCTCATCCCTACCTGTGAGATCTTAATTGTTTTCAGACCACACCTTCACGTAAAGCATCGCTTCTTCCCTTCTATCCTGTCGTTCCTGAAATGTCTGTATCCCTTCGTTGCTGTGTTCTAGTCATACACAGTATGCCACCGTGTCTGTCTAATCCCAGAGAGATCATAGCTCTGCAACCGCATGTGGATTGCTGATTCCTTCAGCATTGTACGCCACATGTTCATGTACAGGCTGTGCTCTAACCTTATAAACTTTACTTGTTTCTTGGCTGGAAGCAATGTTGGAAAACTTAGCTATTAGTTTCTTATATAAGCCATAAAAAGCAGGGTTAAAAAAATTATAAAGGAAACAGAGCAAAAATAAGGGGAACAGACTGTGCATGACACTTCAGGTAAAAGAAAAATAGCTATTGACTTTCTTTCGTGAAGTGATCTTTTTTTTCAATGGTTTAGCTTCATTGCACACATTCAGCATCAAAAGTGTAGCTTACTAAGTGGAGATAGAAGTTGGATGCTTTGCCATGTGTCACTAATGCTTAGCAAAAGCTTCTGGTTATTTTTTTTCCCCCCTTAGGATGAATTGATGACAACAAAGAGAAGTTACGAGGATCAGTTAAGTATGATGAGTGACCATCTCTGCAGTATGAATGAAACCTTAACTAAACAAAGGGAAGAAATCGATACACTAAAGATGACTAGTAAGGTAAGTTGCCAGGTGTTGACATTAGGCATGGGCTGCAGTTTGGAAGTTTGAGTTGCATTTGACATTCCTGCAGTACTACCCTTCAACAAACCAATTCTCAAGCTATAGTTCTTATTCTCGACCAATTGGAAAGAAAACTCCAAACCTGGTTCTGCACGTTTCAGTGAAGAAAAAATTCTGGCAAAACATAGATACGGGAAAGAACAAACATTTTATGTCACTGCTTCAAAGTAGACTTTCAAAGTGTACCTTCTGATAGAAGATCAGCACGTTTTTGTTTATATGTGGTGAAAATGGAACTATTTGCAAATCCAGCTAGCAATAGCGGGTGTTTACAGTTAACTTACTGGTAAGAGCGTCCATTCTGCAGTCCTTTCTCGGTTGCAGCATACCCTGTTCTCACCAGTTACTCTTTTTCTCTGTTTTATTTCCATATTCTAGCTTGTCTGTCTCATGCGTAGGAATGAAAAAGTTACCACTTAATTCTTCTGTGAACTTAAAATGCACACTTAAATTTTTTTTCCAAGCAAGAAGTCTACCCATTTACCAGAAGAAATCTTTTGACTTATCTTAATGATGATAAATAACAGAAGTGTGCTGTTTCGAGCAGTCAGTGATGAAACCATGGAATATCTTATTCTGACTGTTCTACGGAGAAACAGATGTTGTGAAGGCCTTTACCCTTCACTCGTCTGGCTGTGAAACTAATTGAGCTAGCATTATTCTCCTTAATTGTGGAATGCATGAAAGCAGGTTACACTGAAGGGTTAAGGAAAAAAAGAATATCCATGTTTTGATTAAAGGTCCCATGATGGCAACTTTTATCTTCTAGAGTAAACTCTTCCCCCCATGTATAGAACTGTTTTTCTTCAGATGTCTGAATGTTTTGACTTGGCATTGTAATCTTTAAAATTACTTTTTGGTGTATAAGCTCTTGTGTTTTTAGAGGGAAGCTCTTGGCTGTATACTGACCATAGCACTTAATGTTCCTATAAAATGATTTCTGGAATTTTTCACTTGTCGTACTTTTGAGACTTGAAGTGGTACTCTGTCTGTAAGGAGGTAGTTCAGAATTCCACAACAGTAGACACGGACTGTCAAAGGTTACCAAATGTAGAAAGCTGTTTGGTTGAAACCAGAACGATGCAGTTAAAGCTATTATGACTTGGAGTGAATTGTTGGTTAGATTAAAAACAAATGTTATATTAAGGAAATAGGAAGACAGAGAATTGCCAGCAAGTAACTATTGCACAAAAGTTTATTTTAAGCTACACGTTTGCTTTTTGGAATTGTTGCAAGTCAAATGTGAGTTGGTTAGCTGTAGAACAAATTCTTTTCTAAACTAGGAATATTCTGTATAGACCAAGTTAAACTTGTTTTGGAATAAAATTAGAGGGTGGGGGATTAATTTTAATTTGATGCAATTATCCTATAAGGCTTATATTTGAAGTATCACTTAAGGGTGAATTACGATTCGACTTGCCTTCATTGCCCTTACAATATGAGTGGCGTTAATGCAATTGAGTGTCTTGGGACATAACTCAAATGTCTTTTTTCCACAGGTTTCAATTGAAGTAAGGTACTGTTGTGCTTATTTGAAATATCTGGTACTTTCTGCTGTTACACCTGTAAAGATAGAGGGATTTTCAGAGCAAACAGTTACAAGCTTACATTATTAAAAAGCCTATGGACTGTTTATTTTCAGTTTGCAAGGTCTTTGTTTGCTGTAGGCATAAATTACCAGCCATCAGGTTTTGTATGTTGTCTGTATAGATTTTTCTTGTCTGAATTATATGTTCTGTTCACTTGTTTCTTGTTGCAGGGAAATTCTAAAAAGACCAAAAATCGATAGCTTACAGCTAATGAACTGTCTGTGGAAGCTGCTGCTGCATGGGATACAGTTAGTGAAGGTTCATTGTCCAGTTCCTGTTTGTTACAGGACGCAGAGGTGATATTTGGTCTAGTAAAAACTGTTATGGTGCTGTAAATGGCTTTAAAATATTTAGAACTTGTAACAGATAAAACAGAACTTAATGTTGGCTCTAAATCAGGAAATGCACACTCTGTGGATAATTTATATAGTAATTACCTTCAGTTTTTACTGTGCACTTTTTAAAACTAGGTTTTAATTTCCTGTAATAACTTCAGATTTTGTATATTTTCAAATACGATTATGCATTAACACATTTAGATTGGTGCAGTAGTTGTTTATTTTTGAGTTACACGTTAAATTGTCAACATGTGTACATTCCTTGTTAATAACAGTTCAAAAATTAATTTTGAGACCTTTTTTGGCCATGCAAGTTGTGCAGTTACTGTAAATGTCTTATTCCCATTCTCAGCCCATTTGAATTAACTGGAATTGTGGCTTTAAATGATTTCCATAAATTCAGACAAGTAAATGGGATCACTATTTTATTTTCGACTGCAATAGTGGAAACTTTTGCTGCTTGTATTTGGCACTTTGGATTTTGAAGTAAAGAGCACAAATAGCTGAATTGGGATACTTCTATGAAATTGCTTTAAGCCCTTACCTAGGCATTTTGTTTACACATACATGTATATATATTGGTTGAAATAGACCTTTTAAAGCTAGAGGAAATTGTGATCGTAATTTGCCCCAAAAGAGTGAAGCAATATGTGTGTAGAATAGATGAACTTACTGTGCTCCTTCACAGTAAAGAAGAATATGAAATATGTAGAAGATTTAAACAATGAATTTGCAAAAGTCCTCAAGGAATTAAATTCTGGTGGATTCACAGGGAGGATGCACATGGTTTTTCCTGTGTTTCGGGAAGTTTGCGAACTTTAGGCCTCTCCTGAGATTTTTTTTTTTTCAAGTGAAGTCTAATACCATGAGTTTTCACTGCATTGATTTTCTTATTTTTCTTAATCAGATGCTGTGGTGCTCCACTCTTTACACTGATCATCCGTTCCATAATTTGCATTATGGCACTTACTTGTCCCTTAAGGGTTTACTCTGATAACAGCTGTGTTGATACGTATTATTAGTATGTAACAATAAAATCAACTACACAAAACTAGCTTGACTTTTTTTCTTTCTTCTGATTATTCCCAGGTTGCACAATGTGGTATTGCATTGAGATGTTAACAGTTATTCCCAGGCCTTAAGTAATTAAACCAGTCTAGTTACTCTTAGTAGTGCTTCTCTTTGTTTGAGCCGGGCTGCATTTCTGTACCTAATGCTGCAGTGTGCAAGTACACCATGTCCACATTAGCATTTCTCACCTTCTTGTCTGCTCAAAAGCAAACAAACATTGGTTTGCATTGATCGCAACTGTGGAACTGTTCTGATTACAGTCTTTCCTTTTAATGACCAAATGGATATGGTCATGAAACTAGAGAGGAGGTGGGGAGAGCATGCATGGTTTCTTACTTAGCATACTGTTGAATTAAAAACTACATGGTGGTACTAAGGAGGATTGAGAAGCGTTTGCTTTCTCTCGAACCATTTTACTGAAGCAGATACAGCTTCAGCTGTTTTGGTTAGGGTTGGAAGCTAATTGCTTTCTTCCGATTCTTTTAAAGCTGCCTTCTCTGAGGACTCTCATCTTGCAGTGAACGTACTAATTCAGTTACTCTAATTCTCTGAATCAAATGGCTGAACTTCTTACTGATGCTACTTCTCTTAGGTGGCTGCATTCAAAAAAAGGTTTTGTTTATGTCATTTTTGAAAGGCCTAAGTAAAAATATGCTTTGAAGATCGAGTGTTTAGAAATGTGAATTGAGAAGTTAAATATATCTGTTACCTCAAACTGTTTTTACAACAGAGTATACCCCCCAGTATCAAAACTGGAATTATTAATACATAATGTATAGGCACTCGGGCAGAATTCCAATGTACGTTAGTCTATCAGCATTTTTTCCTTGCAGTATCTATTTGAAAATGTATTTGGGTGTCCCCCTCACCAAACATCAGTAAGCATGCTCAGGAAGTGACACTTTTGAGCACTCAAGCTGCCTTCAGTTTTCCAAGGGTATGTTTTCAACTTCGAGACAATCGTAAACTATCAATACACAAAAGTACAATCCCTGAAAAAAATTTTAAACTGTATTTTGGATACCATTGTAGTCATGCTGTGAAAGGGTGTAGTATGTTACATTTAACTCAGTGGTGTTAGAAACTGGAACAAGTGGAAATGCCCAACTAGCTTGTGCTTATCTGCTAACGAGGTGGTTCTGAATCGGATTCTGACTATCTCAAACTATATGAAATATCTAAATTGCTACTGAACAATGCTATGCTATTAAAAAGCTGAAAGCTGTCTTCAGCAGTACAGTGAAGAATTCCTCTTTGAGACAAAGTCTTCCAGAAGTATTACTTTGAAATACTTTGTCTATACGAAATGGTCTGTGCTTATTATTATGGAATGCATAAAATTTGGGCAAAGAAATTGTACTAATACTGGAATTAATGTTCAGAAATTTATAGTCAAATCCTTGACATCCTAGTTGGTTAATCAGGAAGCTAATGACAAACTGTTGTAACTTAGGAAAATCTTCAGAACAGCGTAGTGTAAAACCAGGGTTAAAGAAAAATCCTAATGGTAGTTAATTTTTTTAATGGACAGTTTGTTGTAACACAAGTTTTTAAAGCATTTTTAGACTGCTTTATGAAGGGGTACTTCATTTCTTCATAATGTTGAGCTCCTCATGAGTGATCTCTCCTACTCGTAAGTGACCAGTTCGGAGAACGGCACGATTTCCTATTAATGGTTTTAATAACTGGATCTTCGAAAATTCTTTCTGAACTTTGATTTAAACCCATACTAGCACTTTCAAAGATTTCAAAATGTTTACCTATCCTAGATTTCTGAAAATATATCCCCAGTAACTATTCTGTGTGTTCAAAATAAGTATTTGCTATAACAAAGAACAAATTTAACTTCAAGATTGCCCTCTTAAGAACTACTGCTTCACGAGTTTTAAAAGTACCCAAGCAGCACGAAATACTTTGGCTATTTTAAAAGGCCTTAAGCTCTTACAGGTCAGAGGTTCCCCTGCCTGAAGCATAACTTCTAAAACAGGAGTCTTAGGCTGACTTTGTTCTAAGCTGTGCAAAGGTGTTACCTCATTGGTGTTTAAATAATGATATGATTATTTTAAATTGTTAGATACATAACTATACATCTGTGATTTAAATACTGATCATCTTAAGTGTTGATTGTAAAATGGTCGTATTTATAATGTCTTTTGCCAGTTCCTTCAGATTGAGTCTTAACCAGCTCAACACTTCAATAATAGTGGTGCCAGGATCTTCACACTAGACATGATCTAGTAGGCCTCCAAGCAGCATCAGTGTCAAGACTGAAACACTTTGCTTTCCCATCCCTGTTGAAATGCTTCACTTCTAACTTGTAAACCTGTTGCTCTTTCTACTTGAGCTTCCATCACTGACAGATGAGTTGAATTTTTGGTGGGGAAAGGTGCCTGGACCAGCACGTTTCCTCGATGTTGGCTTTCGGCACATCAGGGGCCCATCACTGTTCAGTGCTTGCTGCAACTCCAAGCAATGGATTTGCTCAGACAGCCAAGGCATCAGTTGCAAACAAGAAGGGAAATAAACTTTTTATTCGCATATCACTTATCATGAGACTAGAGAATTTATTTACTGGCTTGGTTGAGCTATGTGGATGCTTTTTTAATATAAATCCAACGATATATTAAACTTTGGAGAACCATCTGCCCCTACAAACTGGGCAAACCTGTTGTTCTTTAAAACAGCGCGTATGTAAGGTAATTTGAGAGCACTATCTTAGCAACAGCAGGGTCATAATAAAAATAAAGCTTAGTGCAGTAAAAAATTGTAATTGCTACCAGAGGTCTGATTACTTCCTCCTGCAAAGGCTAGATGCCGCTCTATTAAGAATGCTTGTTCTGTCTCATTCTGCATTTTCTGCTTCTGTTACCACTTGCGTTACTATTCAGCAGTGAGTTAAAACCATGTTTGTTAAGAAGAGGCCACGTTTGCCCTAATTCCTGAATATTTCTTTTAATCAGAGAGCTGGAAACTTGCTTTAACTATAATCGTGTCTGTAGAACTGCTAGCTTGGTAAAAGAGGGGGAGAGAGAGCTTTTGGGGACCTTCATAAACCAAGGCCTGATTGGGACTGAAATCCACCACACTGAAACTTGCCTGGGGCAGTTTTCATTGTCTGCCTCTGCTGTGTGCGTAGGCAACTTTAGACACGTCACTGCTAATTCAGAATCACTCGTGCAGATACTTGCACCCCTGCAATACCGAGGTTTCGTAGTTGAGCTGCAAAATAAGAAGCCTCTGAGTCTTGTTTGGCTTAATTTGCATGTCAAGCTCCTATGGTAACAGCCCTATAAGAATTTTAGTTTAAAATTTTTTATATGTAAAACTGCAGAGATAACAGCAGAAACCATGATTTCTTTTACTGGTTTTAAGTGTAATTTACTCTGTAAGTCCGAAACTTTATAAACTGATGACGTCTTAGCTAATGAAGTTGTCTTTGAAATACAGGCCTGCTGACAAATCTGTATTTATGGCCTCCCATAAACAATAGGGCTTGGTCCTGATTAAAGTTAAAACTACAAAATTAAAGAGTCCGGGTAATTTCCAGTCACTTTAAGCACTATGGAGTCTTTCATAAACTGACTTGGAAGCTAGTCTGTGGTGGCATGTAGCTTCTTGCAAACGTTCTCCATATAAAGTTCATTGCTTCTGAAATTAGTATGGTGGAGTGGGGGGGCGACCTTAAATCACCACACGTTCACTTTTCTACTACAGAAAGTCTTCATCCTTGTCTGCCCTCCTACTAAATCTTCAACTTTCCTTCCTCTTGGACTTAGAAGACCAATTTGTGCTTGAATAGGAAACACAGAATGCTTTATTCAAGAAATATTATTTTAATGAAGTTACGAGCTTGAAAAAGTCTGAACAGAGAACTTCAGTGCAGTTTCATTAACTGCAGCCTTTGGCATGAGGAGCAGATGTAATACTGGAATCGGCGCTGCACCCCTTAGGTGCCTTCTACTTAGTGACTTTTAAATTGCGTATAGTGTATGCAATGTCGGACACAGCAAACGGTCTCCTTGGGAGGGGGGGAATTCATTTTTACCAAGATCTGGAACGTCTGGTTTATTTTCGATTCAAACAAGTAGATGAGAACAAGTCTCTCTCAGGTTATCGATCTAGCCCAGGAGGGCAAGAGCATTTGAAGCCAACAAGCACTCGATCTCTCACAAAAAGAAAACGAGTATGCTAAACTTCTGTAAACAATTTATATGTAGTAAATACACAGTACTTAAATAGCGACTATACTACACTTGTGAGGTTTTTTTAATAGCAATAGTATTCAATAAAAAATGAATTTATTAAGTGAGGGGGGAGAGAATTTGACTCTTGCATCTTGGCTTGAACGCTCAGTTACAATGGACTTTTGGAGAAATTTGTTGCTAAAATAAAAGGCAAAGTAGTAGAGCAAAGAGTTAAAATAAATGCAGAAACAAGTGCTCTTCTGTCTCCAATTAAGAATACTTGGTTCTAGGAAGATCCGAACTGACAGGTTTCACTTCTGACAAAATAGTCATAAACAGCAAACATTTTCTAAAAAGGGGTAGTACACTGCAAATCACGTTAAGATCAACATAATCAGCAACATAAACTGAGTTTGTTAGCACTGTAAAATGCTGAATGAGTGTAATAACTGCACTGTGCCTTTATGTGAAATACTGTTCAAACTGTATTTACAGTAGAAATAATAGTTCTAATTTGTTCTGCATATACTATTCACTAAAGTCAAATTATATTAAGGACTTAAATCTCGGTATCAGTTAGATTTCCACATGCACACCCCCCGCCGCTGCTTCAGTTTATATTGCACTGAATTATTTTGGGCAAAGAGAAAATGATAGCAGAATTTCCTGGGAAAGAACAATCTCGTGTTGAAAATGTACACGCTTGTCTCGGCAAAGGAAAAATCTGATCTATTGTTAGAAAAATGCTGACCTTGATCAAGAGATGCAAGAAATTTATACCCTTCCCGCTTAACTTGAAAACCATTAGAAAGGGCTAACAGGGAAGTTAACAGGCAAAAAGATTTATTGAATGTTGTGCAGGAGTACCTGAGAGTCTGAAGGACTCGTTTGGGAGTACATAGGAAATATTAGAAAGTATTTGTAATTTCCTGGCTTTTTGGCAAAAGGGGTATTGATCCTCTGGTTCCCTCTGCCAAGAGGTTGGGTGTGTCCTGGGAGAAGGCAGAAGACTCACTGGGATGGAATTCCACTGGGAAGAGGTTGGGATCAGGTTCTGGCACCTCCAGGGCTACTTGCTGGGATGAGGGTGGCACGCGGAGCTACATAACCCCGTGCTTGCCAGGGCTGCGGCTGTTTGATCTAAGCCTGTGTAGGAGAACCTCACATCCTTCCTCTGTGAACCGTTGCTGTCCCTTTCATGATATTGAGATGGAAATACGAACGGCAGCAAGGTTCTGTGAGAAGCTGGTAGCAAGCCCTTGGGTGAAATCACGTAGTATCAATGTAAAAGTCATTGGGAGCGTAGTTTTAATAACCAGTATCTTACCTGGTTTGAAGTGATTAGCACTCATGAACAAAGACTTGGCTAACTCTGAAGGAATTCCTCTCTGCAAAGGAACCTTGAAGGACAAGATAACCTGTCCTCTCTCGGAGCTGGAGGTCTTTGGTCCGAGAGGGAAAGGGCTCTGCAGAGCGTGAACACAGGGTGAGACCTGGCCTGGACTTTGTCTTCCAACATCGCAACTTGGTCTTTCCATAGCTCTGCTGTTTCTTAGGAAGGCTTGGCAATTTGATGGCCTACCTTGAAGAAAAAGAAGTTATGCTTTACCGAGATCTGCAGGGTGTTGTTGGAAATGCTGTCCTTCAGTACTGACAAAATCTTTGCCATCTCCTGCTTTTCAGGGCCACTCACTGCTCATCCCACCTCACACTGCTGAATTTACTGGAGCCTGCCTCAACTCATTTTCCAGAAAAGCCCGTCTGCTTTGGCATGACTTTCTGACAGCGTAGGAACTTGTAAAACAGTCTCACCAGCATCTCGCCCATGGAAAAGGAGCCTTGGCTCGCCTCCGTTACGTGGCCGTGCCTCGTACCCTCACCGGAGGCTGCCAACGTGCTTTCTCCAAGCCTGTTTCCAAAGAGGTCCCCATCGCCGTACAACAGTGGTGGTTCGCCTCGGAATCTCTCAGTCTTTCAGCAGCTTGCCCTTCACAGAATCATGGAATTATGGATTGGTGGGGGTCGGAAGGGCCCTCTGGAGATCCCCCAGTGCAACCCCCCTGCTAAAGCAGGTGCCCCCGGGGCAGGGTGCACAGGAACGCGTCCAGGCGGGGTTTGAATCTCTCCAGAGAAGGAGACTCCACAGCCTCCCTGGGCAGCCTGGGCCAGGGCTCTGTCGCCCTCACAGTAAAAAGTTCCTCGTCATGTTCAGGTCGAGTCTCATCTTTGTTAAAGCACGGGCGCTTTTATTTTGTTTTTTCTTTTTTTTTT
>VZSC01013939.1:813137-843491 GCA_013398225.1 Steatornis caripensis | reverse complement strand
TCTAGAAGTAATGAAATGAGTAATGCAGTGGGAGACTTAATCCATGTATATACCCCAAATACAAGCGAAAGCCAAGAAATTCCTATTTCCCGTCTGTTGTACCTTTTGCTTATGTTTATTTCTAGAGATATAGGTTGGAGAACTATTTTTTTGGTCTAGGAGACATCAAACAGAGTTAAATAAAAGTTCAGCGATATGTCATCTCAAAAAGAAATTTGAAGCGAGTGAACATAAATCAAGCAGAGTTTTACGTAGAAGGTATTCTTTGAGGTTTTTGTGCATAGTTAAGTAATAAACAAAACAGTGATACAGAGAATATGGCTGCAAAATACAGAGATAAATCTGCCATATTTTACTGGATATCACAGGGGCTTACAAACGTTTAGGGTGTTTTATATACCATATGCGCTTTATTGCTTAAAGTGCAGAGAATTTGTAGTTTCCTGTGAGACTGTTAACACTTTATGGCAAAGCGCTTGAAGAATTGTCTACATATTTATACAAGAAACGGTAACAACTCATACGGTATCGTTATGGGACAGCTTCGCCACAGCGTGCACAGTATGCAGAGTTTTGCATTAAATTTCTCTATAGCCTGTGTGCAACGGATGACATTGTTCCTGGAAATGTAATTGTTGCATAGTAGTGTATGGGGTCCATGGTTGTTCTGGAAGGGTGGAAATATAACAACCAGGCGTTGTCCACAAACGGAGTAGCTTGTGCGAAGAGCTCCGTTTATTTTGAAGGGATTATTTAACTGTTTTGTCATGCTACGTGCAAGTAAATGTGCTTTTTCTTGAGCTTGACACAACCTGCAGGGTTGATATTTGCCCAGTACGACCCCACTGTGGAAGTGGCACACGTAAGATACACGCTCGGGTGTTACAAAAGGAACTTAGATGATGTCTAGCTTAACAGTTTTGAAGCCACGATGGCCTTTGGAGCTAGAGGCAATAAGGAACGTATTTATAAAATTATGCTTTTCTGTGTGTTTTGGAATGTGAGTAGTGTCTATTAGACATTGCATTTACTTGCCTTATGCTTTGCAGAAGGGAGGTGTTTCCCTGCCATTCCCCATTAGATGAACCCATGCCCCTCCAGTATTTAAAAACCAGGAGCTTTGTGTTTAAATCCACAGGGATGCGCTTGAGGGTTTTAACTGGTGCCAAACGTTAGGGAAGACCCTGGGAGCGAGATGCTCAGGGGGCTCTTTAGCGGACTGTCCTCCTCCAGGTACTGCTTTGTCCCTGCGTGGAGGGGGCTGTGAAAGGCAGCTCCATCAGGCTCGAGGGGAGGCATTGCTGGATGACAAGTCAGCACCCTCAGCTAGCTGAGGCCAGGCCGTATCTGGATTGAAAGCACTGAAGTCAATACCTTGAATTGTACCTTGGAGCGAGTAGGAAGTTGTTATTACTGTTTCAGCATAGGGAGAGATAACAGTATCCCGCAAGAAAAGTTGAGCAGTGTTTTCGCTGCCGATTTGAGCTGGGATTTTCGAAGCAAAAAAGGACCCAGTAATAGCTACAGCCTATAAAATCTCTCAATAATAGGATTGGATTTCTCTTCCTTACATCCTCGAGGTATTAAAATGAAGAAATTAAGCTGCAACTACCGTTCATTAAGTGCTGAGGGACTGCGTTAATCTGCTAAATGGGAAGATTGTTTTCAGGCAGGAGAGGATGCATTGAGATGAGTCGCAGCTTTTGGGTTCAGTGTAATTGATGCACTTGGGATCAACTGTTATTTCAGCCAGCTTTTTTGTTTGCAGTTTCAATATTCTAAAAGTGGTATTTCCTGTCGCATATCTGAATGAGATACCACACATGCTTGTAATTTAAATGTTATGGGCTGCGTAACATATGCTGTAGTAGAGATCAATAGCATCTTGTATATTTTTCTCATCCCCAAGATGTTTGGGTTACATTTACGTGGGTCCCATGGGAGCTTTTTGGAGACAAAACACATCTATCCTACAGCCTGAGTTTACTGCCGTTTGGAGGAGGAATGTCCTAATTCTTAAGCAGGAATTTGGAGCCCTTTTTAGAACAAAGGAAGAACTTGAGAGGGAAGATTAATTTATGGTGTTGTGCAGATGTAAAAGCATCAGAGAACAAGCTGCATAAAGTGGCATAAGACTGTGAATGGGGTTTTATTCTTTTAAATACTAGATGAATGGTGCTGCCCATAACACGAGAGAGTGCGTTTCCTTTTATTAGTATGGCATTATAAAAACAGCTTTTAAAGATCCACGTGGTTTTTTTCCATCCATTCCTAATAGCTGGTTTTGGGGATCAGTGAGCAATAGTAGGGGAACTGCTAACTATTTCAGCACTTACTTCTTACATATGTGTTTTTTGTTAATATCAGTATCTGGGGTTTTTTTAAACATATTTGTGGAAGAGTAATGAAAGATGAAAGCTGCAGCCTCTCACAGGTACGTGAAGGGTATTGTAACTGTAGATGAGAGCTCCATCTGCCAAAGTGGTTTGCTTTGTAGACGTTTATTGACTGAAGTTAAATATTTGGCAGGTGAATTTCAAACATCTTTTTGGTTTGCAGCAGGAAAAAAACCTGTGGAATAATCTGTAACATCACGTTTTAAAAAGCGAATAGCAACAGACGTTGAGGAAAAAGAAATCAACATCTGGAACTAATCAAGGACAACTGAAAAACTTCATTTCTAATGAGAAAGGGAAACAGGCTGCAGAACGTGATCTTTACTGTAAACAACATTTGTCTTTACTTACATCCCCGTTTTATGTTTTCTTTTTCATTCGCACCTCTCAGTGTTTTGTGATTTGCCCCTTCAGTGTGGCCGTGGTCGTACGGAAGAGCTGTGCCTCATCAGGCTGCTGAACTCACCGTCACTTCCGCTGAGCTTCATGCCGCACCCCTTTGTCGTTCCCAGAGCCCCTCCGGAGAGAAAGGCTTTCTCTCCCCTCATTCAGTGTGGTTTTCTCTCTCACTGGTGGTGGCTTGTCTCTTGTAAATGCTGGAGGAGTTTTTAATGGCAGCCTTTGAGGCTGCTTCCCAATTTACCAGCGTGCCCCAGGGTCCTGGCTGTTACAGAAAAAAGCCATGCTCCGAGTTAGCATCACATAGGCTGTCGTTAACAAACAAGTCTTGTTAAGATGAAGCAAGGTCTGAAAACTCTGAAACTTCCCGATCTAGAAATAATCAATATATGCTGCTCAAGGAGCAGTGCCGGCAACCAGAGGGAAATGAGGAGAAGGGTGTGGAACGGGAGGAAAAAATGATGGTGGAGTCAGAGACCAAATAGTTGTGACTTTTCTTTCCATTGCTACACTTTATTTTGATGAAGTGACTGTGTGGGTGAAGGATACACTGGTAGTTCTGTGTGTCTGAACTATGATAGTAATTTTTAACTTGTTTGCTCCTTTTCTCTCTCTCTCACACTGTAAGTGGAGAGGAGAGTGCTTATAAAATAACTAGCATAGTGCAAATATTTTTACTGAACGAAAAGGTCAGGAGTTCAAAAAATAATGAAGGACCGGAGTCTTTCTCCATTGCAAGCTGTTGTTTGCTCGGCCGCAGAGTGAGTGGGTTGTGCCACGGTGTATGGTACTTTCTTAACGGCTGTAAACTGGGCAAAAAGTATTGGGGTAAAGGCAAAAGTAATGACTCGTAGCCTAAGATTTCGCTTGGCTGAACTTCGGCGTATCTAGAAACGAATTGTTCTCTAAATGCTACAGATGATAAAGAATGGCTTTTGTGGTTACGTGATTATATGCTGTAGTGCCATGCAATTAATAAACGGCCTAATCATGGCTGTCTGTGCATGAAGGGGAATAGCTTTAAGTCATCGTTATCTAACTGTAATTAACGGAGCAACATATGTGCAGGTGGTTTTCTTTATATGAGCTCTGCCTTCCTTGTGCTTTCAGGCAAACGTGAATATGTTCTGACACAAGAATAATAACGTTTTATCAAATGAACAATGTTTATATGTGCCCTCTGGTGCTTCATTGTACTCTATTCCTCCTCAGTCATTAGCGATTTATTGCTCACTTCTTCATCAGTCAGGAGCAGCGGGGAGGAAAAACTTTGGGGACGGATACAGCAAGCATTTACATTTCAGTGCATGATTTGAAACCACGAAGGCAAGATTAATTATTTACTGGTTGCAGTCCTGCTCCGAGGACATCTAGCTGAGCCGTTTACCAAAGATACTTTGACGAAGTGTAGTTTATTAGTCGGTTTTAAGACCTGTACTTTTTCCAGGCCTCCAGCCAATTCAGTTCTTAGCAGATGCGTGTGTTGTTATTTGGCCTTGACCTGTGTTCCACCAGCATTTTATCTCTTGTAGTCTACCCTTCAGCAGGGAAGTATCGCTCATCCTTAGGGCTAACTTTCTTGTTTATAAGTCTCATGCTTTTCCACGTCCCCCTCTGATGTGTCCAGTCTCTAAGAGCGTAAGTCAGGGTTGAAGTAACTGACATGAAGCGATCCCTGTCCAGGTCTGGAAAGTGTCTGGGACCAATCTGCACATGCTGCTCCTGGCAGGAGGCACCTTAGATAGCAGCGTGGAGCAGGTGATGAGTTGCAGGCCTGTTCTGGTGGCCACAACATGCTCCCTGCTGTCTGACGCCTGTGGCTGCTCACGCAATTGCCTTGTTGCCTGTGCCCATCGCAGGAGGAGAATGTCTGCCTTGGAGAGACCTCAGGAACTGGTCACTCGTTATCTTGGAGGGCTGTTTTTGCCCTGATGGCTGTAGTATGTGTACCTTTGCTGTTAGCACTGAGTTGCTACAGCTTTTCAACAACAACAAAAAAATCCCCTCTCACCCTCCTAATTTTGTTCTTGGAAACGGCTGCACCGTTCTTAATAAAACACTGTTTTTTTTAATGGGGGGAAGGAGGGGAAACCTCATCTGAAGCAGAGGCCCTCAGATGAGGAAAATCTCTGCCCGTATTACAAGCTGTACATAAGCTGTATAGTAGGAAGTATTATGCAGGCGGTCCTGTACAGCTGTGGGACTTTCTGCTCTCTCTGATCTAGAGGCTGCATACCCCAGATGCTCTGAACAGCCCATAAAGCTTAGATTTCCCTTAGATCCATAACCAGGGAGAGCAGCGGGGATTCATGGGTGGTTTATCTGTTTCTACACGGCTGCCTCATTATACATGTCAAACACAAAGTACACTGGATTTGTGAACTGCATGCACATTTTAAGCTTTGTACGGCTTGAATATTATAAGGGTTTGGTTTCTTTGTTTTGTCTTTCAAGAGAATTTATTTCTGCACATGTCTGTTGTTTCTTCGTAGATGGTTTGCGGGCAGTACATGTGCAAGTGCCTGAAGTTTCTCCTACAAGATGTGTTCCACAAATCCAGCAAACTGGGTCACCTTCGATGATGAGCCACTCTTCCAGTCACCTCAGAAATCAGTTGATAATCAGAGTAGTTGTAAAGCAAATGGCCTTAAACTCAATCTCTCTAGTGTGCATGAGTGTTCAAGTAGGTCATCTTCTACAGGCAGCACTCCACTCTCGTCACCTGTAGTTGACTTCTACCTAAGTCCTGGACCTCCCAGTAACTCTCCGCTTACTACACCTACCAGAGACTACCCAGGAAGTCCGTGCATCCCAAAGCCTGGGATTCACATCCTTTATCCCATTCCTGAATGGCCATCAAATGCTAACCCTCTTCCATCACCCGGGATTTGCTCATCCCTAACTTCGCAGAAACCCAGCAGTCTTTCTTCGAACACCTTGCCTAATGACTATCCAGTTAAGACTTCGGTCTCCAAATCAACAGACGAAGGAAGCCCTAATCCACCAGGAAGCTGCGAGGACTTAGGAGAGTCGTCGTCAGCACTGGGACACTTCCCATACTTCCAGAGTGACTGTGCTTTTTCCAGTCCCTTTTGGAAGGAAGGATGCTCACTCAGCACGTCACTAGCTAACGTTAGCTTGCACAGGAAGGACAAAGCGCTTGACAGGAGCATCTGTCATCCCAAAGATAAAGAAATTTGCCACGATCAGAAAAGCCTTAACCAGGGCTCCTTCAGTTACATCTGCGAGAGGCTTGAACACCTGCAAGCTGATAGCTGCGACGCTGGAGCAAGCCCACCTGTCTCCAGTGCTCATGCGTGGCACAAGCTCTTCCCTGCCATCCCGCACAGTCTCTTCAGGAGCCGAAAAGCAGATGGGTGGCCATTCATGCTGAGGATTCCCGAGAAGAAGAACATGATGTCATCTCGGCAGTGGGGCCCTATTTACCTTAGTGTCCTAGCCGGAGGTGTACTGCAGATGTATTATGAAAAGGGCCTGGAGAAACCTTTCAAGGAATTCCAGCTGCAGCCACACTGTAAGCTATCTGAACCCAAATTAGAGAGCTATAATGTCGCAGGAAAAATCCATACTGTGAAGATCGAGTGTGTGTCTTACACAGAGAAGAGGAGGTATCATCCCAAAGTGGAAGTGATCCATGAGCCGGAGGTTGAGCAGATGTTAAAGCTGGGCACCACGGATTATGATGACTTCACTGATTTCCTCATAACGGTCGAGGAAGAGCTTATGAAGCTTCCTGCTGTTTCTAGACAAAAGAGGAATTATGAAGAGCAAGAAATGACTCTAGAAATNCGTGCATCCCAAAGCCTGGGATTCACATCCTTTATCCCATTCCTGAATGGCCATCAAATGCTAACCCTCTTCCATCACCCGGGATTTGCTCATCCCTAACTTCGCAGAAACCCAGCAGTCTTTCTTCGAACACCTTGCCTAATGACTATCCAGTTAAGACTTCGGTCTCCAAATCAACAGACGAAGGAAGCCCTAATCCACCAGGAAGCTGCGAGGACTTAGGAGAGTCGTCGTCAGCACTGGGACACTTCCCATACTTCCAGAGTGACTGTGCTTTTTCCAGTCCCTTTTGGAAGGAAGGATGCTCACTCAGCACGTCACTAGCTAACGTTAGCTTGCACAGGAAGGACAAAGCGCTTGACAGGAGCATCTGTCATCCGAAAGATAGAGAAATTTGCCACGATCAGAAAAGCCTTAACCAGGGCTCCTTCAGTTACATCTGCGAGAGGCTTGAACACCTGCAAGCTGATAGCTGCGACGCTGGAGCAAGCCCACCTGTCTCCAGTGCTCATGCGTGGCACAAGCTCTTCCCTGCCATCCCGCACAGTCTCTTCAGGAGCCGAAAAGCGGATGGGTGGCCATTCATGCTGAGGATTCCCGAGAAGAAGAACATGATGTCATCTCGGCAGTGGGGCCCTATTTACCTTAGTGTCCTAGCCGGAGGTGTACTGCAGATGTATTATGAAAAGGGCCTGGAGAAACCTTTCAAGGAATTCCAGCTGCAGCCACACTGTAAGCTATCTGAACCCAAATTAGAGAGCTATAATGTCGCAGGAAAAATCCATACTGTGAAGATCGAGTGTGTGTCTTACACAGAGAAGAGGAGGTATCATCCCAAAGTGGAAGTGATCCATGAGCCGGAGGTTGAGCAGATGTTAAAGCTGGGCACCACGGATTATGATGACTTCACTGATTTCCTCATAACGGTCGAGGAAGAGCTTATGAAGCTTCCTGCTGTTTCTAGACAAAAGAGGAATTATGAAGAGCAAGAAATGACTCTAGAAATAGTGGATAATTTTTGGGGGAAAGTCACTAAGGCAGAAGGAAAACTCGTAGAAAGTGCCGTCATCACGCACATTTACTGCTTGTGTTTTGTGAATGGAAGTGTCGACTGCTTTCTAACCCTGAATGACCTGCAGCTCTGGAAGAGGGACGAGTGTTATTTCAAGAAGGAGGAGGAGAAGACATGGATCGATATTCTTGATTGCCATTTCCATAGCTGTGTCAAAGCGCAGGAATTTGAGCGATCGCGAATTATTAAGTTTACGCCCCCGGATGCCTATAGGCTGGAACTGATGCGTTTCAGGACACGGTATAATGGGCAAGACCTTCCCTTTTCTGTGAAGGCTGCGGTAGTGGTTCAGGGGGCATACGTTGAACTTCAGGCTTTTATAAACATGTCTTCAACTGCTCTGATCCCAGCGCGTTTACCCTCTGTGAAATACTGTGAAAACGTTATGATACGCTTTCCCATTCCCACGCAGTGGGTCAAAGCACTTTGGACCATGAACCTCCAAAAGCAGAAGTCCCTAAAAGCAAAAATGAATAGGAGAGCGTGCCTTGGCTCTTTACACGAGGTTGAATCTGATCCTGTAATACAAGTCTCAGTCGGAACAGCAAAATACGAGAGTGCCTACAGGGCTGTTGTGTGGAAGATAGACAGGCTTCCAGATAAAAACTCAAGTAAATAATTTGTGCTATAAAATGATGGGCTTGGGTGCACGTCTTCACTGATTTTATGCTTGCGTACCTCCATCGACTTCAGTAGTGTGGGGTTTTATCTGTGCAGTGTTATTGGTAGAAGCTGGAGTAACTTTTTTTGAAAAATACAGATAATACAGCCTTATTTATTTATTATTTTTTAAAGCACATTTCCCTAACTCATTCAGTGGAGGCAGATACATTACTCTCAGTAATTGTAAAGGCGCGGTATCGTGGAAGTGGATCTCATCGTTCTGAGTAAACCTCAAATCCATAGTAAGAAAGAGGGAAGGATTTATGCTTCATGCGTACCAGCTGGGCAATGGTGGGATAGGAAGCAAATGCCGGTAGGTGAAATGATTTGCCCACTCAATATCACGCAGTTAGTAGAAAAGGTGGGATTGTAACTGCTGTGTCTCGGCTTTCTAGCATCGTTTAAGAAACAGAAGGTATGATGCATAACTAGAAGGTATTGCGGTCAAACTTGCAAGTTGAGTGTGCTTTTGCAAAGGCTGTTATCTATTACCTCCTTTATGAGTTTGTGTATTTAGACTGTACGTTCATGGCAATAACTGCACTGACGAAAAAATGCCTCCCACTTTATTCCTCCTCCTCTCTGGTGGTGCTACCTCACTAAAAACTTGCAGCAATAAAACCAGCTAAGTTTATAGTCATGCATGTGGGAGTTGTCAATTTCCCACTAAGTAAAATAGTTAATTTACCTTAATTTAATGGAGAAAATAAGATTTTGGGGGGCAAGAAAAATATAAAATATGGTTTTAAAATTCCAATTCTTAGTCGTGTTACCAGATTAATAGTCCTATATAACACTTTTCTAAAGGCATAAAAGTTCTTGTGGAATATACTATTCTGCTTCAAGTTCTGTAGAGTGAAGACACTTGATCTTTTCCTTGGATATGCATTATGTGTATTTGAGGCTTTGGGGATCTTTTAAATTTTTATTTTAAAACATTATTTTAAAACATTTTGCCTAAAATATCTGTAAAATCTGTACTTTTAAGAAGAGGGTAAGTGGTAACAAATGGATTGGGCTAGTCTTGTAGTATCCTAACTGTCTGGACTAACTACCTCTTAAAAATGTCAAGAAAAGATTTAACCTTCTTAAGGCCTGGTTTCAGGTATGCTAGTACTAAGTTGACATATCCACTCGCTGGTTCTGACAGCTAGAGATGTGTGTGCAGGTGAAAGTTCTCATTCAAAACTATTAAAAAAAAGAGGCAAAAAAACTTCTGCAGATATTTTTTCTTCCTTATTTTTAACTAATTGTAGGTTATATTTAATCTGACCTGTTTAGGTGAATATGTTTTGGGTTTATTTTTTTACAGTTTGATATTTGAATTCTGATGATATTTCAGTGACAGAAGCAACATATCGACAGAAAAACTGAGGCAGGAGCAAATGAAAAGGGAGTATTATCCTGAGCCTATGTATGAATTAGATTGCTTTTGGTATTAAAACAGCATTTGAAAGCATCCTACGTCAGCATGCTAATGTGGCAGTTGTGAGAATATGAATTATTGCACAGCTACGGGCAGACTAGGGCTAGCATTTTTACTAATGATGCTGCATGGAAATACTGGCCCCTTTTGCATGCATACTGGGTCTTGCTCAGGCGATGAAGTCTGTCAAACCTTGAGCAATTTTGCCTTCCAGTTCCTATCGATGTGCACCATGGGAGGAACAGCACAGACGCCACTGTGGTCAGATTCAGCAATGACGTCGTGTTAACGCCATCTCTGTTTTTCCCTTTCTGTTGCTTTGGAAGAAGCTGTGATTGGCTTGGACCTGTGGCTAGTGCCATATGGTTCCTCCCGAATTGGCTGAGCCCTGCCTTTTGCACGGTGCTTGTCACCTGGTTATCATCTCACAGTCTGCTTGGAGAGGATGCTGGTGGCTGCCAAGCAATGGGCAGTGGGAGGGTGGAGGAGACGCAGCATCAGCAGACGGACTAACACAAGGCAGGGAGCGAAGCCAGAATTAATGATGAGGGGAGAGAAATGACAGAGAGAGGGAAGATAAGGGGACGCAATAAGGGAGGGGTTGGAGAGACTGGAAAACGGACAAGGAGGGCAGAGGAGTTGATGGACAGACGTGGGAGAACCAGCAGGCAGACAAAGATTCTTCAGGTCTTCAAAATCTGCAGATAGGTGTGTCATGCACTCTGGATTTACCCTGTGCTGCTGTGGCCTGTTTGTTTTCCCAAGGCTTACGGGACTGAGCGTTTGGGTAGCTTTTAATATTCTTTGCTATTTAATGTAGGTTTGCTTCTGCAAAATCAAATCAGCAATTTAGTCAGGCAATTTTAAAGAAGACTGTAAGTCTTCCAAAGTCTTTAATTCACCTTAAGATTTGATGTGCACAATTAACTGCAGATATATGTTATTTGAAAGTAAGAACCACTTTTTGTGGCATTCTACAGCTTTATATTATTTTCTACCAGTAGCTTAAACTTTTGACATTTGAATAATTCCTCTGGCTAAGATCTGCAAAAGCATTTGTATCCCTGAAATGTTCATGTGTCTGAAAAAACATTTCAGTAGTAATACTGCCTGGTCAAATTTTAAACCTCTCTATTAAGTTTTCTGTACACTGTTCAGAGTTTAAAAATAGAGTTGTCTAAAGGCATGCCAAAAATCTGGAGGCAGTCAGACTAATAGAAACATGTAAACTTTCTTAATACGTTTACTGCAGGGAGAAAAATATGCCGAGGCTTTTGCTTTCAAAAAGCCTTTGTCCAAGACTTCTTAAAAGAAAAAAAAAAAGGGAAAAGGAAAGGTTGCCTACAGTTATATTGTAATTCTGTTTATAGACATTGAAATATGTCAGTATCCACTGGAGTCTACTAAAGTGCTTCTTTGGAGGAGGCCAAGCGAAGTCAGTGTGAGCTGTGAGATACTCCACATTTTTAAAAGCTGCCTATGCTTATTCCGATATATAAATGGAGAGTTTGGAGCCAGAGTGTTAATGTTATTTTTAAAAAGAAAAAAAAAAGCTGACTTCGAAGGGTTGAGCCAATTCAATTTCTGCAGATTGAGTCCACATTTGTGAAATCGCGGCATCGTATAAGGAAACATAACGTAGAACGTTTTTATTTCAGCACAGTACTGGGGCCGGTCTTTGCACTGGAGAAGCTGTATGCACCTGTGTCAGCCAGGTTGCTGGGGAGAGACGAGACTTTGAAACGCTGTATTTTAATCGTTTGCTGTATAAATTTGTGCCCTGTGGTGTTTCCTGCTAGCACACGTCCATCCTTGGGCCATTGTGTAAAGCAACAGTTCTTCAGCAGATTATTTCTCCTTTTTTGCTGCATCCTGGAGCCACACTGAGGAAGCGGTGATCAAGCAACACGGAGGAATGGAGCCAGGGGAGCTTGTGGCCTTTAGCATCTGAGTGTGGACTCAATTGTGGGAGGCATGTCGTTCCCAGCAACCTTCAGCTGCCACTTTTTTTGTTTTCTAAATTGCCTAGGTGGGAACTCCAAGCCATGACTTTGTCAGGTGGGCTCCAGCCCTGCCCAGCCACCTCCTTCTGGCATCAGCACCGCTGCAAACTGCTCCTTGGCAGTGGCACATTCCCCCTCCCCCATTTCCTATGCATTACTCCCAGAAGGTTGGATAAATGCACCCATTTAGACATAGATGCAAGAGCTGTCACCTTCTAACAATCCTAATGTAAATCCACTCTTAGTAATTGTTGATGTTTTCATATTCAAAAGAAGACTTTTAGAACTGGACCTATTACGGCAAAAATAGAATTAGTACTTAATTAAAATAACCAGCACATTTTTTTCACCTTCGTGAGCCTTTCTCAGATCAGGGTTGCTTGAACAGTACTCATACAGGTGAATAAGGGATAAATAGTATGAGTAAATGCGGCAAAGTTAGATTATTAATTTTTGTGAAGTGCCATATAAATGCTAAATTACGGTTTGAATCTAGTTTCATAGTTTTACTGATTGATTTGTTTGTTTTGGCTTTTCTGTTGTTATTCTTCAGAGAAAGAGAGCAAGAATTTGAAGCATTTTTAGGAAGTAAGCCAACTTTTCAAATGTAAAACAGGAAAGACTTAGGTCTCTGAATTCACAAAAGTCTCAAGAAGTTGCCTGGACACCTAAACCCCAGGGCTTCTGTCTCCCAAGTTAGCTAGCAAAAGCTCAGTTATCTCCCCAAATTACCTGGTTGCCTTTCAGGAGTGATTTGATTCCATCAGGCCAGATGGTCATGTCTCCACAATGCCTGATGGACCACATTTTGGCTACCTGGGCTCGCATCTGAATATGTCATCTTAGCTTCCACTGGGCAACTGTACAGACTTACTCCATGCCTGCTTCATCCAACTTGTCTTTCCACACCACTACCTTTTCTCTTTTCTGGCTGACATCTTGCTTATTCAGCATTACAGTTTTTTTTGCAAAAAGATCTTGTATGTGCAGCCTCTCTTTCTTCTAGCTCCAGTGTAATACAAGGCCTGGTAAACAACAGTTTCATGGAACAGAAATGACAAGGACTGGCCAGTTTTAGGTGAAAACTAAGGTGGTGCTCACAGTCTTCCTAAGTGTTGGATGATCACTTTGTTGTCTGACAGCCAATGGGAAGAAGTTGCTTCATGCTCCTACCACAGCCCAGCAGTGGGCAGAGGAACTTCTCCACAAGTGCAGTGGTGAGTACCTCCATCTGACACTGACATTGGTACAGCAGACAGATGGGCTGGGGCAAACACTGTGTTTTTGGGAGTAGGCAAATGGGTCCAGTGGAGGCTGCTTCAGAGGACCCAGGGCAGTAGGTTTACCCCGATCCCAAAACTATCATCTCTGCCTTTGCAGGTTACCACCTAGGGGAAAGAAGGGACCCCAGAACTCATCGGCACCCAACACCGAGACCACCTCATGGGTATGGGTTAGCTGGAATATAAGCCCAGAGTTTTTTTTTTTTTTAAGTGCTGTATGGTACCGAACCACAACTGTGCCATGTCTAACACAGGAGCCTTTGGCAGCAGGCCAAGAGGAATGGCCCATTTATGCCTTTGCTCAAGTGGACATCTACCACCTGACATTCACCATACCTGTCCAGGAAAATTCCAAGTGGTGGTTGTTTCTGGATTCCCTTTCTCAGAAGACAAAATATTTTTCCAGACAATTCCCATTGCTACTTGTTTCTCCATAGGCCTCCCTTCCACAACAGGAAGATGCTGAATTTGATCTCCAGAAGCCCTTAGATCTACACCCTTTTCTTCCTACCACAGATGGACTCCAAACAAAATGCTACTGCTCTTGGACAAACTCCTTCTCAGTTATTTGGTCAACCATGGCCCCAGAGGCAGGGCGTGCCACTTTCCTGGCGAGGGCGTGATGTGCCGTCTTAGTGTTGCGACTGATGCTATGAAGGACCCTTCACTTGTGGCTGAAGTCGTGCACTCTGTGCATCCGAACCTAGCAAAAAGCACAAAGAACAGGTCAAGTAAGTGTCTTGCCAAGCTGCATCTCAGCAGCACCACTGGAGAGTGGAGCAGGTCCTGGGAGCCAAGAGGAGCACAGCTTGGGTGGGTTGTGGTACCGCAGGTGGGATGGTGTCTCACAGTTTGGCTATGGAATGTGGTGCTGCTTCTGCTCTCCTTCACTGCTGGTGTTGCTGTCACCACAGCTGTTGCTGGGACTATGGCAGATTCAAGGATGGAGAGGCCCAGCCCAACAGGGAGCTCATTCTACCATGTCCAGCAGTCTGGAAGAGGGATCGTAGGCCCAAGAGAATGTTAGTGCAGGAGGAACGAGCTTGCACACAGCAAGAGATGACCAGCAGCAGATTGTGGAGAAGGCCCACGTCACAAAGGTATACAGATCAGCCTGTCACTGTGTACATGAGCGACGAAGTGCCATCTCTTCCTCACACTTGTTTAGTCCTCCTCCAGTTTCCTTCTCGAGGATCTGGCAGGCGGTTGTAATACTTGTTTCTAACTTTGTTCCCTCCTCTGTTTCAGTAATAAAGTGTCTAATGTTATAGTTTTACCTGTCTCTGTGTATTGTATTATTGTCCCGAGACCTCAGCTGCACGCTGTGTGCCCCTGGCATTGCACTGCTTTGCCTCAGACCTTTACGAGCTCGCAAGCTGGGTATGTTTGTGCTTTAGCGCCGTGAAGGCCCCTGTCCTGCAGTGTGCTCGGAGGTGTGAGTAATGTCTCACACGCACTGGTAGCACTGATTTAGCACAAATCACAGTCAGTACCTCCTACTCCGTCCCTGTACCAGCCTTGCCATATAGCTGCGTGGGTGACTCTGAGCCCGGTTCATGCGGAAGTGAACTAAGCGATAGGCTTTTACCTAAAAAGGAGGTGACAGTACTGCTGCTTTTGGCCATGGCCCATGGTTTTGGTGGTGGTTGTCGTTTTTTTAACTGTGTATGGGTTGTAAAGCTTTGTGCCTTGACTTGTGCCTAACCAGGAAGGTTGCAAAGTCTGTGAGGAGGGGTGAGGTTTTTCCATCTTCCATGAGGTTTTTCCATTTTCCATAGGGCCACAAAGTTGATTAGGGGAGTGGAGCATCTGTCTTATGAGGAAAGGCTGAGAGAGCTGGGTCTGTTCAGCCTGGAAAAGAGAAGGCTGAGAGGAGATCTGATNATCTGATCTTTCCAGCCTGTCCTACTCGGTTAGGTTTCCTTCCCTCTGTGCTGGCTTTGGTGATGGCCATTGCGGGGCACTTACTCACATTAAACGTGCTGTTGTACTGGACGCATTTAGGGGAGCTTAGTTCCCGAAACTCGGGACCTACGCATTTTTTGTTGCAGTGATCCCTACCAGTCTCGTTAATGGATCTGCCCTTGTGTTTGTGAGTGCAAGTTGTATTACCTCTTCGTACACTTTCCGTAACAAGTTCCTTATGAGCATGTATTGGAGCCGTGCTGTTGTAGAAAGCAGCAGCTAGTCCCATTTGAGGAATGGTTGCTGGCTCTCCATCATGATACACGTTTCTTTAAAGACGCCTGGGAAACTTCATTGCCCATGGCCGGTCCTCTTCCATGGTGCAGGACTCTAGCTGGTGTGTATATAGCACTGTTTCCTGAAATACAGTTCAGGTTTTCTTTGAACATTACAAGTAGTTAGGTAAAAAAGCAACCTTTAGGATACGGATCGAATGCAATGTACAGCTGGAAGCAAGCCTGCAGTTAAATCAGCCACTTAGAGAGACCAGATGGTGAAGGAATGCACTTGTCTGGTGACATGCCCCCCGTCCAAAGTGGTGGCTGTAAATGCTGCTGTGTTTCTGTGTGCGTGCCTTTGGGGTCAGCGGAACGGAGCGAGGAGCACTCGCAGTCAGCAAACAGCTTTTTTAAGCTACGGATTATTGTTGTTGTTATTAAACACGGAAAAAGAAGCAGGGAGAGAAAAGTTGGAGACCTCCCCTATCTGAAGTTTCGGGGCTGATAACCCAATGGACACTTCCTATTCCTTTCCCCCCTTCCCTCATCGTTTCTTGCAGGCAGCCGAGTTTTAACTGCTATTGAGAGTACCAGCAAGGAAGAGGGAGGGAATTATTAATTATAATAATTATACAATTAGTCAAAAGGAAAAGAAAATGTTAAACATTTTAGTGAGCATGATTAAGACAAGCATGAATTTCATGCTTTTTAAGCCTTGATTTTTGGGGACCCAGTGACTTTATGCTGGACTTAGAAAGAAATCTGGAGGACAGTTTATTGAACATCTTTGTTCTGGTGAAGTCGGAGGTGTGTGTGTTTGACAGAACTCTGCCCATCAAACTGCTCAAACGTAAATTACCTCCTAAAATCAGACCTGTCTTGGGCAGGCTGTGAGGCAGGTTGCAGGGAAAACCAGAGGATGCACCCAGCCCAAGGTCCCCAGGAGCAACAGAGACGTAGCTTTTTTTTTTGTTTGTTTATTTTTGCCTTACAAAATGCCCATGAGCCTGTGGATGTGGAGTGTTACAGCAGTTTTCCCACAGGATGGATAAAGTGCAGGGTATGTTAACTTCATCTTCAGTATTTCCTTCATTCCGACACAAAATTGATTCCTGCCACTGGAGAAAGTGAGTGCATGAAGAGTGGGACATTTTTGCCTGAACTTTGTGATGCTGTTCAGTACAAGGGATGAAAACCAAACTTACGCTGCCAGGCTTGCCTTTGACAAAACATGGCCAGTCCTTTCTGTGCTTTTTTTCTGCCTGCAGCCAAATGCTTGTTAGTTCTATGCTGATGCTTAAAATCCTGGAGAGGAGGAGAAATGCAGAATTCCTACTTTTTTTCACTGAAGAATTTGGAGAGGCAGCTGCGCTATAAAAGATTATTTTTGTTGTGTTATATTATACTGCTTTTGTACACACAGAAAGCCTGCTGACCTTGGTTTCTTTGGAAAGCAGGCTTTTCTCTCCTTTCTTGTGTGCCAGGAGAAGGAGGAATGCTTTCCCTTACCATTGCCACATACAAGAAACACTAAAGGAAGTGATCCCTAGGATCTAAGGGTGGCTTAAAGTCATTTAGAATAAGCTGCGCTACGTGGGCAGTCCTTCATGACTGCTTTATAACGTGACAAGTTACCTTAGTAATACTTTTGTTTGGAAGAAATGGGGTATGTTCTTTTCGAATAACAAACCAAGCTAGAAAGGGAGTCGAGGTACCCCTTATCCTGGCAGCTGGGATATATCTTGTTTGAGCAGCACTCTGAGCTGCACCTCTATCTTCCTGCCGTCGACGTACTGTAATAAATGATGTTACACAAAATGGCTGTAGTGCTTAAAATAAATACTTCAGTAAAATTCCTACAGCAGATAGCTCTGGAAGTGGTGGTTGCTGGATGCAGGGAGGCATCTCTGCCTTGGCTAAGCTGGAGTCTTCCAATTTTTATTTTCCTACAAGAGTAAGAAATGTATTTTTAAGTGAAAACTGAGATTCTTCCCTAATAGTCTGAATTTAGGAACCAATCCCTAAGTTTGTAATACTCTTCTCTTAACCAGAAGCTGGGAGGATCTGGCAAATCTCATGCAAATTAATTTGTAAAACTGCAATGGTTGTGAAAAGTGTGCTGAAGCAGAGAAAAAATGAGTAAGGGGCCACGTTGCGCCCAAGCAGTAAAAGATTATAGATAGAATAATCTTGTATCATAACAACTGTTTTGCGTTAATAAAAGATAGAGCTGTGCTCTGGTGCTAGCAGATTAAGCTTGCACTGTAAACAAACAAAAGATAATTAACTGATGGTGGTGTTTGTTTATTTTTTTCCCAAGGTTCGGATCATCCTCACAGCCTGTCTTACAAACTGCAACTTGGATCAGACCAGGAAATCCCGTCTGACTGGTATCCATTTGCTACTGTCCAGTTCATTGTTCATGACACATGTGCCTCAGGAACAGAAGTCAAGTCACTGGGCATAGAGAGCGATCTGCAGCCCCAGAAACATGTGGTTCAGAAAGCTTTTTACAGTTGCCAGGTATTTTCAGGGCTATGCTTTCAGTGTTTTCCTCCTCTTCTTCCTCCTCACTCCCCCATACAGTATTTGCAACGCGAATGAGCTTTGTATTCTAAACATATTGTGCGTGCACTTGTGAAAATGTCTTTGAGCAAAAGAATCATTAAAAAATAATTCCTGCTCTGATCAAAGATGATGTTGAAAAGCAGAACTGCAAAGCAGCATTGTTTTTCCTTAGTTGAGCTATTTTTGGGAGTAGTGGTTTTGAAATCTGGTCTGAAAATGTTTTGATTCTGTGTCAAAGTTTTTATTTGTGCTGTTACATTGCTGCAGTTCATGCTGTCGGTGCCCAATTATTTGCTAATTCTACCTGTTTTGTTTTGTATTTTAACTACAGGTTGAAATTGAAAAGAAGTGGATTAGGCTTGATGGAGAAGATCCAGATAAGGCTGGCAACTGCCTAATGCAGTAAAAGAGTACAGGAGGCATGGTCATAGGATATTAGTAGGAATCAATTTACATAGAAAATTCCATTGTTAGAAGGAGCGCAGTGACCTAGTTTAGGATAAACACGGTCATTGAATTTTTCTTTTTTTTTTTTTTAAGTGTNTTTTAACTACAGGTTGAAATTGAAAAGAAGTGGATTAGGCTTGATGGAGAAGATCCAGATAAGGCTGGCAACTGCCTAATGCAGTAAAAGAGTACAGGAGGCATGGTCATAGGATATTAGTAGGAATCAATTTACATAGAAAATTCCATTGTTAGAAGGAGCGCAGTGACCTAGTTTAGGATAAACACGGTCATTGAATTTTTCTTTTTTTTTTTTTTAAGTGTTTTTGGGTTTGATTCTGCAAATCAGTACTGGTTGGACTGGCCTGCGTTCAAGTAAACTTCCTGTCATAGGAATATCGGTATGAGTAAGGTCTTCTTGTAAAGAGTTTCAGGATGTGAGCCTGATTGACTGATTGTAATATATTATTTTCCTGTTGTGCATTCATGACTTGGGAATGATCTCATACTCCATATTGCAACCTAATGGCACTACTCAGAGAGTTCATGTCACTTGGACATAAAATATTCAGCAATAAAAACTGCCAGAGCGCTTATATGCAGACCAGCATCTGTGTAAGGTCCAGCAGGAGCAATTACATTTTTAGTGGTATTTGAAACCCAAAGTCCCCTATGTTTCTGCTCCCCTCCATATATGTGAACAGAACAGGTCATAGTATTACTCTTGACAAGAGCTTCAGCTAATGAATTGGAAACTGGGTGATTTCATTGGTAAAATGGGAAAAATTCTCCATTTTTGCATGGCTGTGAGCCTTTCCTTCCCAGCACTTCATAGGTTCACTCAAAGTAATTTCTTGGGCAAAAAAACCGTATGGCACATACGACTGAAATTTCTGTGCCAACATTGGACAAATCTTTTTTGCTACTGCAATATGTGAGACAACGGGTGGATCCTCAGCAAGCGTTAATCAGTCCAGGCCCATTTCATTTGATGAAGCTTTTGAGAATTTACACCAGCGGAGGGTTTTCCCCACAAACTGAAGAAGTGGCTGGTTGCTACCGTTTGCTCTGGGTCTCCTTTAGGATGCAAGTTCCAGATGTTGGTTTGGAAACTGCAGGAGCTGTTCCTTTGAGTAACTTTTAAGGCAGTCTTTCCATGCAGGGGATGGGAGATGTTTTCATGCTACTGGCTCTAAAAGTGTTCTCTGGGGGGAAACAATGCAGGAATGGACTGTAGCAAGACAAGTGAAGCTGTGACACTTCAGCAGGGAGCTTGAGCTACTATCAATGTGTTACCCCTATCGATGCGCTAACTGTGTTTTGAACAAATTATTGGCATTTAGGGAAAGGTTTTAATGCTTACTCTCAGCCATTATCCCCTTTGTCATTTTCTGCAGGCTGTAATTCCAGGTCTGAAAAGATCTGATAAATTAAGACAATGCTCCTGATACTTTTTTTTTTGGGGGGGGTTCTTTTCTTTTTTATGGCTGTAGTTTTCCTAAAATTATCCTTGCTTCGAAGTGAAATTAGTGGAGAAAAAAAAATATAGTAATGCACTAAGTCTCACTTTATATTTTGTCACAGCTTGTAACTATTTATATGAGCACTGTGTAAAAATACAGATAAATGTTATTTCCCAAAAGTAGAAATATGTGGGATATGCACTGAGAAACTTATCAGTCTGAGGAAACGCAAGGCCACAATATGAACCTAGTTCACCACAATGAACTTTTCTCCCCATTTGGAATCTGAGAATGAAATGGGTAATAGGTTCTATGGTAAGTCCTGAGGGCAGGGTTTTTTATGGGTATTGCATTGTTAAAGCCCCAAATAGACTATTATGGTTTTTTGGCTTCTCTATAGATCCCTTTTTATTAGCAGATTATATTATTATAAATCTAAGCAAGCATTTGAGTGTAGTAGTGACCCAAATATGTCTCAGCTGTTGCATCCTCCATCCGGGTCTTGACTTGAGAAGCCATTAGCATCTTCAAGTCGTGTTTGTTTTATTCATATTTGAGTTTGGTTTATGTACCCCTCGGGTGAACTAAGGGGCACAGCGTACACTAGGGCAAAATGTTTATACCTAGCACCACGGCAGAGCTCTGCAGTTGGCTGAAGTCCATGGTTGTACTAGAGCTACGATGCCTATTAACCTCTCTGCTCAGTAAGGTAGAGGAAGTGGAATATGTGTTGCACATACCTGCACTAACCTTTGGGGCTGACTTGTTTTGACTGACATCATTGACTCAGTACATCTGTTAGCAGTGGTTATTGTCCAAAGCCTGTCTTGCCCAACTGACCCCTATTTTTCAGTTTTTAAGAAGGACGCACAGCCAGGCTGTTCTGGGACTCTTTTGCCCTGGGCATTCAGTACCTGGGGGTGTTACGGGTCCTGCAGAAGCAATGGCTGCTTTTCTTCTGTCAGGTGTCTGCTGTATCTCAGGATGTGTTCAAGAAGCCCATGTAGCGCTAAAGTCTGTTAGCCTGACCCCTCAAGATATGAGCTACTGTTTTGAATGGCCTAAGTGATGAACAGCCACATTACAAGTCTTCTTTCCTGATCGTGAGTCTGTATTATATCTCGTACAGTGCAAACAATCATTTGGCCTTACTGAGCTCGTTAATGTAAAAAGGTCAAGCTACAGCTTTATCTATGTTGCAGACTCTTGGATTTCCATCTGAGGCCTGCGAGACTCGCCATTAACTTTAATCGGAACAGGATCAGGATCACAGGGCATTCATTCCACAGAAATATTGCCACACTGAAAGAAAGTTCCTCTGTTTAATGCATGGCTTTCAGTTTAAGCCTGACAACTGGTGCAGCCTAAGGCTGAAGAATTATCCTGTTCAGTCTCAAACTGATGTTTGTGTGCCTTGCTGTCAGAATATTTAAAAATAGGCCGCAGTTTAATGAAAGAAAGTTTGGGTTGTCTGACTTTTTTCCCCCATCAAATTCTAACTTCCTATTCTGTTGCAACGTGCTAAAGCAGAAACACCCTGGCTTCCCTCTTCTGATATTTCTTCTGCATTCTCTGATGTCCTTTGAGTACAACATACAGAACAAATATTCTCAATATTTAAGACTCATTTGCTGACATTTTTCAGCAGGTGATAGTGAGTAAACATACTGGCTTTGATCCTTTAGAAATCTGGGCTATAAGTAGTCTAACTGTAATTTGGGAGGGGACTGGAGATGAGGAACAGTTGCTGTAAGCTGTTGTGATGCTCAGTGTCCAGCTAGCAGAAGGACTGAAGCTTTAAATAACCCATGAGGTGTGTTGGCATCGCACGAGGAACCAGGTTTCATAGTACCTGATCTCTGCTTGCCCACAGCTAGCACCTGCGGTCCCTGAATGTTTCCAATTGTTTGGGTCACTTAAGATGCTGACGCTTTGCCAACATTTACTACAGGGCAGGATTCAGATACTGTGTTCCCTTCACAAAAGACCAGCAGGGTTTTGGATATTTTATATTTTAAACAGAAATCAATGAAAACAGCTATTTTCATAGTGTGTTTGCCTTACAGCGTGTTGTATTTGCTGAAACTGACAAACTTTATCTTTGCATTCATCTTTCTCACACTAATTGTATTACTGTAGGTAAATGGTACTTGATGTAATTTTGGATTCAAACACCCATTGAAGTCAATGGAAGTCTTTTAACTGACAAAATGGGATCTGCATCAAAGTCTCTAAGAATAAAGGAGAGGCAAAAGAAGAAACGAATAGTGGTAATGGGCAGGAAAAAACCACTGTAGAAGATTCTTGATGCTACTAAGTAAGCAACCTGCAATGCGTGCTTATTCCAACCAGAAAAGAGCGCAAAAGAGAGGAAAAGAGGTGTTACTGAATGTCAGAGCTGGAGCTTTGCAGTGATTGGGAACGACGGTCTGGCTGCCCCTGTGTAGCAGCTCTTGAGAAATGAGGATGATGGTGCACTCCATTGAACGTGATGCCAAGCCGCTGCCACCCTTATGCTTGCTTTTTTTCCCCAGATTCCATATTAATTGTCCAAAAGTACTTTACATCTGAAAATGTGTTCTCACGTGTTGCTTTTAGTTTCATTTATTTTTACTTGACAGACTTCTTAGCTGCAGTATTGGTGTCCACACTTCTATTTTACATTTATTTGTCTTTTTGTTGACGAAACACAGTAAGTAACTGCTGCAGTTAGTAGCTCTTAGCTATAATTTTGATAACTCTGAAGCAGTGCTGTTATTCTTAATGGAAAATAAAATTTTATTTGGGTCTTTTGTCAGTATAAGTATAAACAGATCATGCTGATAATCTTGTAATAACATTTTGTAGATTGCATATTGATTAAATACAGCTGTATTTCAAACTAGCAGTTTCTTGTTCCCTCACTAGAAATTTATCAAGCTTGTTTTAAATTTACTATAATTAACTGGATGATCTTGCAGTCTCAGGTATTGCAGTTTATTAGAAAGAGCAGGTCTACTCTGTGTGAGTGGGGGACATCACTCCTCTTCTTAGATAAAGCTAGTTGCAGAAAGCTGAACAATGCTCTACATTCCATTAATGATCATTTATGGTAGGCCCTATGCCTGCCTTATTTGCATAACAATAGTAAAGGAAAGAATACCGTGTTTTTTCCCATCAACTGCTTCCTCCGATCTCTCTGGGATATTTGAATAGCGACAACTGTTTAAGACTCACAGATTTCAAAGACTGTTCTTGAAATGAGCTGTTACAAGGGAAACAGTGAAACCTCTGTGGGTAAATATGGGAATAAGGCAGAGGTTTGTGGGGCAGCGTTCAAAGAACCGGCTCAAAGTATAAAATAGCCATGCCACTTGTTCTGTGCGGCTGTCTCTGTAGCACACCAGTCAGCTATTCTGGGAAATACAGTTAACATCCATTTTCACTTCACTGCTGTTCTGTCCTTCAGCGAGCACCTGCAAATGGAGAGCAGGTGTCTAGCAGAAGTATAGTCCCCTTCCAGAGCTTAAACAGTTTGCAATGTTTAAAAGTATCAGTGAACAACATGGTTCAGGTACATGAAAACATTTATTTTGGGGACAGTTGCCTAGTATGTGCTATTTCATAGCCCTGTTATTTCNGCAGGAAAAAACCACTGTAGAAGATTCTTGATGCTACTAAGTAAGCAACCTGCAATGCGTGCTTATTCCAACCAGAAAAGAGCGCAAAAGAGAGGAAAAGAGGTGTTACTGAATGTCAGAGCTGGAGCTTTGCAGTGATTGGGAACGACGGTCTGGCTGCCCCTGTGTAGCAGCTCTTGAGAAATGAGGATGATGGTGCACTCCATTGAACATGATGCCAAGCCGCTGCCACACTTATGCTTGCTTTTTTTCCCCAGATTCCATATTAATTGTCCATCTGTACATCTGAAAATGTGTTCTCACGTGTTGCTTTTAGTTTCATTTATTTTTACTTGACAGACTTCTTAGCTGCAGTATTGGTGTCCACACTTCTATTTTACATTTATTTGTCTTTTTGTTGACGAAACACAGTAAGTAACTGCTGCAGTTAGTAGCTCTTAGCTATAATTTTGATAACTCTGAAGCAGTGCTGTTATTCTTAATGGAAAATAAAATTTTATTTGGGTCTTTTGTCAGTATAAGTATAAACAGATCATGCTGATAATCTTGTAATAACATTTTGTAGATTGCATATTGATTAAATACAGCTGTATTTCAAACTAGCAGTTTCTTGTTCCCTCACTAGAAATTTATCAAGCTTGTTTTAAATTTACTATAATTAACTGGATGATCTTGCAGTCTCAGGTATTGCAGTTTATTAGAAAGAGCAGGTCTACTCTGTGTGAGTGGGGGACATCACTCCTCTTCTTAGATAAAGCTAGTTGCAGAAAGCTGAACAATGCTCTACATTCCATTAATGATCATTTATGGTAGGCCCTATGCCTGCCTTATTTGCATAACAATAGTAAAGGAAAGAATACCGTGTTTTTTCCCATCAACTGCTTCCTCCGATCTCTCTGGGATATTTGAATAGCGACAACTGTTTAAGACTCACAGATTTCAAAGACTGTTCTTGAAATGAGCTGTTACAAGGGAAACAGTGAAACCTCTGTGGGTAAATATGGGAATAAGGCAGAGGTTTGTGGGGCAGCGTTCAAAGAACCGGCTCAAAGTATAAAATAGCCATGCCACTTGTTCTGTGCGGCTGTCTCTGTAGCACACCAGTCAGCTATTCTGGGAAATACAGTTAACATCCATTTTCACTTCACTGCTGTTCTGTCCTTCAGCGAGCACCTGCAAATGGAGAGCAGGTGTCTAGCAGAAGTATAGTCCCCTTCCAGAGCTTAAACAGTTTGCAATGTTTAAAAGTATCAGTGAACAACATGATTCAGGTACATGAAAACATTTATTTTGGGGACAGTTGCCTAGTATGTGCTATTTCATAGCCCTGTTATTTCCTTAGTAAAAACAACCTGTAATTTTTTACAGTAACTATCATAACACGCTGTAAATGATGTCTACACTCCCTGCTGAAGCCTTACTGACAGAAATAAAAGAAAAAGCATCAGCTCAAATTCTGCTTTGCCATCCCACAAAACTCAGCATGATTAGGTATTTCTGGTTGTAAGTAGGTACAGTCTAGTGTTACATTGTACCGCGATGGCTTTTTCAGTTTAATATAGAATAATTTTGACTTCCCTTTCCATTTTCAACAATAAAAGTCCAAAGGGAAAAAAATCAGAAGTGGGGACATGTTGAGAGTAGGAGGGACCCATGTCTGGGTGGGCTGGTGGTGGAGGTAAGAGGGAGGAGGGAGGGAGTGAGCAGGGAGTTGGCTGAAGGAAAGGGCAGCAGGCAGAGCTTGTTTGCAAGGGCTGAGGAGAACTACTTCCTGTCTTAAGTCAAGGGGAAAAGTTACCTGTAAAACAGAAAAATAGAAAAGCGGTGAGGAACCCATGCGGAGATGTGCCTTCAAGGGAAGCCATTGAGAACAAAGTTGCAAGTAGCTGTGGGGGAAAAAAATGGACTGAATCGTCTCCTGGGGTGGGGAGGAGGAGTCAGGAGCAGTGGAAGAAGCGGGGACATGGGCAGAGCCACCGGAGACAAGCAAGGTGACTGTGAGACTGATGGGGCACAGTGAGAGGTGCCGTACCCAAACAAGCTGAGTTGGTGCCTGCTCACAGCATGCTGTAGCTCATGGCAGTGCCATACTGTGCAGCTGTCCCTGCTGCCATGTAATACATGGTACCATTACACTGCAAGCAGAAGAACTTGCTCAGTCTGTCTTGAGCATCCCTGCATCACGTTTGTACAGCTGTCGGTAACGGTAACTTATCTTCCTGGACAGGAAGATCTTGCGCACGCAAGGGACCAGTGACACAGTCGTGCTACAGGAGGTACAATCTAAGTACAAGATAAAACCCAGCAGTGGAACAGGGAGTATTTAAAGGAAGAACTTAGGCAATAGCCTGATGATACCCAGAGGTACGCTGCCACTGTGACCTTGTTGGACTGCTTTCTATGGAGAGTGACCTTCATCTGGATTCAGGATCAAAAGCAGAATAACCAGGTAGATCCCTCCTTGGCAGGTAGAGTTGGAAAGCAGCACCCTGCAACATCATCAGCCCCCACTAAGAGCCCCATACTGGGCTTAAATAGGCTCCTGGGCCATAGGTGTGGGTGGAAGCACCATGTGAGGCTGCTTAGGGCCATTAGAACCCATCAGTGCCCAGGCCATAAAGGGAGAGGGAATGACCCTTGTGATCTCTCACTTTTATTCTGAGCATGATGTGTATTGGATGGAGTGCTGCATTGGGGTCAAACCAGGACAGGCGTGCAGTAGATCTACTCAAAAGTAGAGCTGGGGAAAAAAACCAAACCAAAACAGAAGAGTGGGAAGGTATGTACAGTCAAGTGTCAGGACAGCAGGAGCCCAACCACATTTACTCTGAAAGGGAAGCTCAGGAAGAAGACCTTGAGCAAATATTGGAGTCCTCACACAAATACTTCCAATACCCAATATGGCAATGCAGATTCGTCTCCATGCACCTGAGTCATTCTGTAGTAGAGTTAAACTGGTGTCAATTAGGCAGTAAAACAGAGAACCTGACTGCTAAGCTGTGATTGAACTTGTCCCTCAAAGTCACTTGCTGTGTGATTTTAGCAGTATGGTTGGTGCTGCAAAACCCGCTGCTGGTAAGGGGGGTACTGTGGTTGCTCAGCTTTACTCCTCTCCAAATTACCAAATCCAAAGTTAGTCAGAGCAAATTGGCCTTAACCAAAACATGCTGCTCTGCTCTTACTTAACTTTGCACTAAAACTGCTGGACTTCAGCAGTTGTCTGCTTGACGATGAGCTTCCAACAGCTAATTCAGCTGAGGAGGAATGATGTTTCTGGCGTTACCCTGCCACTGCACCCTGCTTCGGTGTGGTTCTGCACACCCCTGCAGCTAGTTGCTCTCCACTGGAGCTGGGGAGCCCGGGAGCTGGTAAGCGGCAATTACAGACAGGTGAGGAGGGGGTCGGATTTCAACCACTGATGAAGGAAGTTAAAACAAGATGTCAGGGAAGAGGTGTAGAGAGTGATGAAGGCAAAGGCAGTAGACAAGAGGAGGGAGCCAAACAGGGGCTTTTTCTTGGGGAAATGTGGTGGGAGGCTGGGGTCTCTCTGGTGAAAGAAGATGCTGCAAACATCTGTATGTCATACCCAGGGAAACAGGGCAGACAGCAAAGGAGATGAGGGAACAGGAGACGAGTGCTGAGCTGAGCACCAGCAGAAGTGAAGTAGAAAGCAGGGACGAGAATAAGGACAGTGAAGTGGCTGGTGGCTGCTATTTCCCTTTGAGGCTTTCTCTCCACATAAGGCATATGTGTCATGCAGAATCACAGAATGGTAGGGGTTGGAAGGGACCTCTGGAGATCAGGGTGAGTATTTAGGAGAGGCAAGGCTTATTTAATCCTTAATTAGGCTTGCTCATACTACAGAAGTCTCTGGGCTTATCAAGCAGCTCAGATATACAGTACTATTCAGTGTATTCAATCCATCAAGACTGCTATTTTCATATAGCAGTTTGTACAGGTCAGAGCCCTTCTTGTGCCACTCAGTGTCCTGAAAAATTATCATTAAATTGAATTAACGGACAGCTCTTTCCATGGTTCCTCTGTNGAGGCAAGGCTTATTTAATCCTTAATTAGGCTTGCTCATACTACAGAAGTCTCTGGGCTTATCAAGCAGCTCAGATATACAGTACTATTCAGTGTATTCAATCCATCAGGACTGCTATTTTCATATAGCAGTTTGTACAGGTCAGAGCCCTTCTTGTGCCACTCAGTGTCCTGAAAAATTGTCATTAAATTGAATTAACGGACAGCTCTTTCCGTGGTTCCTCTGATAAAGCAGTTTAAATCAAGTAAAAAAGGAGAGGCCCTTGAAGTAACTGGAGTCACACACGATAAATGGAAGAGGAACAAATCACAGGTCCCAGTGTTATCTGTCACAGAACTCCTGACGAAAATTATGGAGCTTATAACAAAATCATGCTGTTAATAAAACTGGTTATGAGACTAGAGTGCCATACAGCTACGAGTCAACAGCTGAAAACAAAGGGAGCACATTAGAGAGTATCTTTAAAATGAAATTACAGTTCTGCCCCTGCCAAGGCACCTCCATGAGGACTGCCCGGATTCTGCAACCGCTTCCTCCTAAGAAGGATTACTTTTACGTGGAAAGAAGGGCAAGACGGTATTTGTAAAATACGTCTTGGGAAAGAATTCTGCAGTTCCGCGGTGGAGTAGCCGTGTTCCTCTCCAGCAGCAATGCTGGATTTAAACAGAAGAGGGCATTCATTACCAAGCATCTGAGTTTGCTGAGGGCTCTCCGTTTCTAGAGGGAAGGCATTTGAAAACGGTAATTTTTTTTGTAATGATTAATAAAGGTTCTTCATCCAAAAATAAATCTTCTCTAGACATCATGTACCAAGAGAAGTATAAATAATTACAAATTAAAACCTGTCCAGTAAGCGAATGCTTGAGGTGCCCTTAAGCAGGACTATCCCAAAAGCTGATAAAACCCTGAAAAATCAGGCGGGTTTGAACAGCATACTAATCTTTGCAATAGCCTGACTTCTAAAACTCTTGTGAGCTGGTAAAGAGACTGCAATGGGGAGAGCAGGATGAGAACCTGGATGCTGTTCCCGACTGCCATTTGTGAGCTCAGGCAAGGTATCCGGTGTGGCTGTGCTTCAGTTTCTTCTCTTAAAAGTAGGGTTAAATGTTAACAAATCCATAAGTGTGAAGAACATGACAGGTTTGCATTTTATATTGCAGGACACTGATAACAGGTTAACACCACCAATATCAAAGCCAGCCAGTCAGTATAGGTAATGCACAGATGTTCTAATATTTTTTTCTTGCTCAGAGAAAATTGAATTTTTTCAGTGTATACCACGCTTTCTCACACTGTTCAGTTGACACTGCTCACAGTGCTTGGATGAAAAGACACCTTCTCTGGGAATTCTTAAAAGAAGTTATATAAAGCATGTTACTAGACCTCAGATGAAAGTGAAGTGCCCTGGTTAGCAGGAAGCGCCCTCTGCAATGCCGCTGTGCAGCTGGGAAAGTTGTCTTCCCATTCCCAGTTTTTACTTTCTCCCCAGCGATGGCTGTGTGCTATCAGTAGGCTTAGTCTGCTGTCCTTTGCATGGAGGGAGCTGACATGTGGACCTCGGTGATGGAGCTTTGGTATTCACTGGCAATGCACAGGGTGGTATAGTTTATGACACAAGGGGTAGGCCCACAGTGCCTTGTGCTGGTGCGATGTGCTAGGGATGTGCAGATACAGAGACACACTGCCAACCTGAAGCGCGGCTGAACATCATTTGCTTTGGTCTGCACATGTCCGCGTGGTCACAGCCAAAGTAACCCCACTGCCATCTGAGACAGCGGAGAAATTCTTTGGTGTGGAGCTCCCCAGCCTCTCTCTTTTTGAAGTTTGGCATACAAATTGTTCTAATTTCAACGCACTTTGTAATCCCTAGATAAACAAAAGGTTGTAGAAAGCAAGGGACTAATCTATAAATGTTCCTTCTGCACTTCCACCTTTCCAAAACCGCTGTACAGTATACTGGCAGATAGATGGCTCTGCATCAGGTTTATCTGTCTCATGAATAAGTCGCAGCCAGCTGCAGGATCACCACCTGCAACCTTCGGGCTCAGTGAGATCCTAAAGGCTGCAACTTCTTCCTGCTATCTCTGGTAGCACGGCAGGACTAACCAGACAGGAGAAGAATAATGATGCTCTTGGTATGCACTATCCCAGACAGTTTCAAACGAGCACTGTGCTTTAAAAAAAAAATCGTATTACTTAAATTACTCTATAAGCAAAGTGACATGGCTTGCCTTTTCCTCGTGATGATGCAGGGCATACAGAACAGCTGAATATGCAATTGCTGTTTAATTCAAGACCCAGACAGTATCATTAAACATATTTTGTTGCAGAGCAAAATTACTTCAATAGCAAATTGCATTTGTCTCACTCGTGAAAATGCAGCTTACAATATTATTACGGATGTTGCTTCTTTTTTTTTCCTCGTAGGTGTTAGTCTAGCTATATAATTAAGGGTCTGTCAGCGTTTTCATTAACATCTTTTCATTTTTCAGGATGTGTAAGTCAGCCTTAAAAATTAAAGCTTAACAGGTCAGTCTCCTCTTCGCAAGGCAAACAGCACTGTAACTACATAGCTACCTAAAAATAGAAAAAGGAAAAAGGAAGGGAAAAGAGAACCTGATGTTTCTAGATTCTCGGAATCGTTAGGGCAACACCGATCCATGTACGGACAGAAGGTGTGTGAACAACAAAGTATATATTCTCCTACATGTACGAAATCAAGGAACTCATGTTTAACACTTCCAGATGTTTAATTGCTAAAGTGGTAAATCTCTGTATTAACGTACGAGCAGATTGCTGCAAATGTAAGCAATAATTTGAGTAGCTGTACCAGATAGCTGCTACTTAACTGGTAGCTTCAGCTGTCTCCCTGTTCATGAGGTAATAATGACTTTGGAGTTTATTAGAGCAAAATAATATGCTTTTGTAGCCAGCTTTCCTAGGTATATTTTTGCACTGTGGAGCAACTGTGGTTCTCAT
>VZSC01013939.1:792007-812958 GCA_013398225.1 Steatornis caripensis | reverse complement strand
GGGTCTGCCCGCCCCTCCGTGTGGGAGGGAGGGAGGGAGGGAGGGACAGACAGAGAGAGACAGAGAGAGATGGGGCTAGGGCCGGTGAAATCGCCTCCCCCTCGCCAGACGGTGCCCGGGACGAGCCCTGGGAGCCGCCGGCAGTTCGGTGGCGCAGGTGGCCCAGTGGTGACTTCGAAAGGCGTTGTTTTGAAGGGGGTTTGTTAAAACCCAAGCGTTTTGCGGGGAAAAGCATGGCAGCACGGCTTGGTGCGAGGCCCTGGGTAGCTGCAGGTCCGGAGGGCCGCGGCGCCAGGGACAGAGGCGGCGGCGCTCCCTCCCCTCCGGCGCCCGTCTGCCGCTGCCTCTGCGTGCGTGGGGCTTCACGGGGCGGGAATGCCAGGGAAGCCTTGGAGTCTTTGCTCTGTGTTGCTTTTGGCTTTGCTGGAACGGGGCGTTGATGACGCCCTCCCCGCCGTCCCTCTGGACGCAAAGAAAACGGGAGCCTGCTCTTTCGGGGGCCGGGCGGTTTCTGAGGTGGGAGGCCGGGTTCTGGTGTGAGGGGATAAAACCGGGGTGCGGCGAAGCCTGCGCTGTAATCGTTTTCCTCTCGATTTGGAAGCATGTCGTGCTTGAATTTTACAGTTGCTGTGTACGGGTTTTATATGACATAATAAATATTTGCACTTAACTGTGGTTTGGCAGCTGTGGGGAGAGGACTAGCCCTGTTGAAAGATTTAAATTCAGTTTCTCTTCTGGATTAACAATGAAGGCAAAGCAGTTGAAATACTGCCTTGACAATATCTTTTAGTGTCGTGGTACAAGAGTAAATTTACATTTCCCCCCTCCCCCCCCGCCTTGCTTTTCTAGTCTGATGAAACATGCTGGGGAAGTTCTTGATGATCTCTAACCTCCCATAAGAAATCGTAGATGAGTATGGTTACTCTGAAGTAGTGCTATGTTGTGCTGATAGCTTTTTGCAAAAGTGTAAGTTGTTACTTCTTGATGTCTAGGTTTTCTTAAATTGTTTATTGTCTGCAGTTTAGAACAACTTCAGAGCAGTAAAATACTGGTTTGAGGAATCTTCTAAGGTTTCCTTAAAAAATCTCAGCTTCATCTTTCACTTTGTGTAGGCTATTCTGGTGGTAATGATAATCAAGCTTAATAAATTAAATTGCTAAAATTGTATTATCTTACATTTGCATCTGAATGGATGAATCTTGAGGCTCATGTGTGTCTGTTGTCCAGGTCTGACTGGAGGATTAGGATTTAATCACTGACATGGGCAGAAGAAGGAATAAAATGTTGTGTTGGAATCCTGTTGTAATGTTAAGATGAAGGATATGTATTGATAACTGTAGTGTTAAAATTTCCATAGCTAAACTACTGTACAGCGTCAGGCTGTTACCACAAAGAAGAAAGAAAATCTCTGTTATTACTTGCAGGTTACTCAAATTGTGCTTCTGATAGAATTGGCACATCTGGGTTTTAGTAGCTTGTATTGTTGGTTGGCCTTGAAGTTAGGGGTGATGACACTAGAATGATACTAAGCAGTAAATGTCAATTTTAAACAGACGTTTTAGACGTTCTTGTTTGAAAATACAGTAGAGCAATTGTTTTTGTAATGTTTCTAGGATTTTCTTAAGCATCTCTGTAGCCCACAGAAACCAATAATTTGAGGCTCGAATCCAGTATTTTTTTCAGGGATGTCTGTTCCCAGGGGTGTAACATTTAAAAGAGTGAGTAGACTTGGAGACCTTCGCACCTGACAGAGTATTCAGTTTGTTACACTGATGTCTTCATGCTCTTCAGTTTGTAACAGTAGTTCATGCAGCAAGATTAGATGTTGTGCGGTCATTTCAAATGACTTAATGCTCATCTTAATTTGATTTTTTTTTTTTTAAATATAGCCTAAACTATATAAGTCCATTATTGAAGATGTGATTGACGGTGTGCGGGAACTCTTTGCGGAAGAGGGTGTAGAGGAACAGGTTCTGAAAGACTTGAAGCAGGTTTGTTGGGTTCCCCTGCGCAAATAAAAGTTGTGTATTTTTTTCTTTTCGGATGGGGGTACATGTATTTTCTTTGCCCTCCAAAACATGCAGACTTTTTGCCCTAACTTAGAGTTAGAAGTATCTTGCGAGTGATGTATTGGGCTGCTGGAAGTCAAATTTCAGTAGTGATTGTTACCATGTTTATTGGATAGAATCAGTCAGTTTACTCTTGGAAAAACTAGGAATAACTGATTATGATTTTAGATGTGGTTTGTTTTTAAAGCTGATGTCTGTTGACCTTAATAATAATCTTTCTGCAGCTGTGGGAAACCAAGGTGATGCAGTCTAAAGCAACAGAAGGCTTCTTCAGACAAAGCCACCATTATCCACAGCTTACCCTGCAGTTTCCACACAATTTTCACCATGTTCTGCAGGCTTCAGCAGGTCAGATGTTGTTAAACTTAACAGATGCAATTTAAGAATAGCTTAGTGATTCACGAATCTTTTTGGAAGACTTGAAGGAGCTGCAATAATCTTGGTTTGCGATGCTTATGAATATGTCTAGCATGATGGGGAACAGTAATTATTTGAAAGCAGAATTTGACTAATAAAGGACAAATTGAACTTTGATAAACTAATGCAGTTACGTCTACCTGCTCCTGGTTCGCTGCTGGTTTCCAGTAGCAAAATGTGAAGAGAATTTTAGCCACCTTGTCTGCAGTCCAGAAGTGTAGCCCTTCAATTGCAAATATACCAGTAGGGTTAAGCTCTCACTTCCCCTTTTAATGTGTGGCATGATGTCTGCTGAGGTTATAGGTCATGCTTGTGCCATGCAGCTCAAAGTCGTGTTTCCATTGCAGAGAAGTACTTTCACACAGACTCTGACATCAGGACCTATTCTTCTCCATTAAGTCCAGCTGACCCCTGTGGTAATGTTATTGTAGAGTGTAATGCTCAGCTGAGGCCTCTCCCAGTGTAGGAGCCCATTAGCGCCTTTCCCCACAAAGGGCAAAAAACATATGTGATGATGTAATGAAAATCTGTGTCATAGTGCACTTCAGGGTTGGCCAGGCACTCTTCATCTGTTTTTTTTTTTTCTTTACAATCATAGTTGAAAGGACTGTTTTTGGAGACAGATGTTTTATTTATTCCAGGTGGTTAAAGGGGATATACTTTTGAGTTTGTAATTGGAGGCTTTATATTTAATGAGCTTTGCCTTGACACTCCTAATTTTTGGAAGGGCAATACTAAGGCAAAACAATTTGTTGAAGGCAGTGAATTTTTTTTTTTTTTTAAATGGGATTTGAATTGTCCTATGGCTACAGCTTTTCAAAGTAGTCAGGGCTACCTGAATTTTTTTGCTTCTTGAAGCCTGTGAAGGTTTTTCCTTTGGCTTATCCTCTCCCACTGAAGTCAATATTGAGTGCTTTTGAAAATCCCGCCTTACTGTTCTTACTGTTAGGACCACTGGATTTGCTGTGGTGCAGAAAAATACTCACACGTTTTCCTTATGTTGGCAAGGCAATACATTTTGCATATATGTTCTTGGTCATGTTAAAATAGTACCATTGCCCATCTGTCTTCTAGCTGATGGAATAAATAGAAACGGCATGCTTAATTTTTTACAGTGCAGCTTAAACAGATCAAATAGTTAAACAGAAATATTTTTAAACAGAAAAATCTCCAAGACCAGCTTTTAGCAAAATGTAAGTTTTATAAATTCAGGGTATAACCTCTCCCCTCTGAGTACAGCATAAGCTTGAAGCAACATAAAGGGAAGTATATTCAAGAGGCTTATCTAAGATGTCCTCACTTGTTTGTTGATGTAATGGGTATGGACTGAAGTTAGATCACTTTAGTTTCAGGACTGCTTGTTGTAAATTACTGAAAGATCAACTGTGTCTGAAAAATAATGTTTTTTGTAAAGTAGCTTTTTTTTTTTTTTTTAAAAATACAGCTTCTTTGGTCATCCCAGCTGGCAGAGGTTTTCAGCATTACACCGCAGCAGAACTGGTATGTAGCTGTAGTGACATTTTATTTCCATTTTGATTATTCTAAACGATTAAGTTTGTCGGTTGTTAATAGGCTTAAGGGCAGGCAAGTATAAAATATTTTCCATTTATAGATGCTTTAGGACACCATTTAGGGACCAAAAAAGTAGCATTTCTCATGAGTTTCATATGTCCAATATGGTATAGTAGGCAAGGGAGCAGGAGTTCTGGGAGAGAATCAACAGCTGAAGAAATTCAGTGTTGTTACTTCTAGCCTTCATCCTCCCACACCCCCTACTTTTTTTTTTTTTTTATGAAAATCATACAAAAGTTAAGTGTCTGCAGAGGGAAAGCTCTAACTCCTCTGCTTCTGTTTGAGCAGTGAAAAAGGATGGGAATCTAACAGGTGTTTTTGCAAGCAGTGCAGCCAGAAGTGTGTTGGAAGACATGGCTGCACGTATCTAGCCCATAGGCTGGCAGTGTAGTGGAAATACACATCTACTGATTTCTTTTTTAATTTATTATTACTGCGTGTTAAAATAGCGCACGATTGGGAAATGCAGATAATGCTGCTCCTAACTTCACTAGTGCTAACAAGGCATAGAAATCATCCCCAAGAAAGTGTTTTTGGAGTTGACAGGTTCTGAACTCTGGGCATCACAAAATTAGTTTGACGAGACGAGGGAGTATTAATTGTCAGAGCTCGATGAACATGTTGAGTACCCATTAAGTCTCAAGCTAACTCACTTGCCAAGCTGAAATATAATATTGGGAAGGTGCTTGTGTAACATGCAAGTTTCCAGATTTAAAATTTGGATTTCCGGCCTTTTAGGTGACCTTATACCCGACTCTTTGCTTTCCAGGAGAAAAAGAGAATGTGAAGTGACTTCATAGGCCTAGGCAAGGAGTCTGTCCTGTATACATAAGCTGTCCAGCTATAATTAAGCTTAGGTAAAAGTGGCGCTGAGTGGAAAAATACCTTTCTGCATGGTGTGTTTGGTGAGGAGGTACAGAAAAACGTTCTGTTAATGAAAAGAGAATGTGGTAACTGGAAAATAGGAAGCACTTAAGGCAAGTCATTATCCTGTCAATACAGAACACTCTTATCTGTCTTAAATCTCAAAAGTCTGAAGCAACTCTTCAGTAAAGATGATCACAAAAAGGCCTTCATTCATGTTTCATCTGGGTATGTTACTTATGACACTTAGAACCCTCGGAGATAAAGTATGCACTATTTCTTAATAAAGCTCTTGTGTATCTAGGGTGCTTCACAAGGAAGTGCAACTCTTGCTCTCCCTTCGGGTATTGCTTATCCTGTACATGTACCAGCTGGAGTGACGCTACAGACAGCATCTGGTAAGATTACAGAGGAGATGTAAAATGTTACAGTGCATCGACTGTGTGGATATTGAAAGATGGTCCCAAGTACAGCAGATAAAACTGTGAAGTTAAAGTATAGTTGGGTAGAGCCGGTTACCCTCCTCTTCTGTTGTAGTTTGTTTGTAATTGCTGCGTGGAGGAAGCAATTACACTGATTACTTACTGTGTCAGTTGTGTAAACTTGCAAGATCAGTTAACGTGGGCTGCCAGGTGATGCCATTTTTTTGGTTTACAGCTGCTCACAAGTATGTTCCTTTGTCAGTCCAGACATAGGTATCTCCTTTACCTATATGAGGGACGATCTTCCATGTTTTAAAAAGGTAAAGACATTCTGGTTCTTCAGAATCAAAGTGATTTCTTATTCAAATAAAATCCAACCATCCATTAACCTTTTTGCTTGCCCTCTTTTGCTGATAAAACTGCTTGTACAAAAATGTGCTTTTACTGCTTAGGGTGTGGTGAGTGGAAGGCTTATTTCAGGCATAGACTGACTGTCCTCAAACAGCTGTTCTTCTTTGATGGGAACTAATATCACTAGATACCTAATTCAGTTATAATTCCTAAGGTTTTGAGACCTATAGGCTGGTACCAGGGACTTCGTGTATGTGAGCATGTGTGAGGAAAAAAATGATTAAATGAAATTGGGAACCTAGCTCTGGCATCTTAATTGTAACACTGATAATAATAACTTTTAAGGATTTGGTATTTGGAGTGGTTTTCATACAATGTGAGGATAGATAAACTAGGAGTCTCTTTTTATTAACTAAACTAGGAGTTGTGTTTTTTTTTTTAAAGAGGATACCTAAATGTCCTTAAAGGAGTGAATTGTCCCTGTAGATATGGTGTAGATATGTAATACTTTACTGTTTCATCTTGTATTCCTTAGTTTCTGAAATGACGTGGAAACAAATTTAAAATAGGACTTTCCTTTTTTTTTTTTAATCCAAAACCAAAAATGGGTATTAAACATGATGGTCTGGGTGGAAGCTCTGACTCAAAAAGCCTCTGAACACTTAATTTTCAAAGGCTGAAATTGTGCTTGGGAAAAGGACTGCTTTGTAAACATCCTGTTTCTCATAGTTTGAGTATTTGCTATTGGTTATTAGTGATTAACAGGACAGTGGCCTGGATGAACCTGTAGTTTAACCTGCTGAAACAGATTTTAACTCTTCTCTTTGTAGGGCACCTTTATAAGGTAAATGTGCCTGTTATGGTCACACAGGCCTCTGGAGATGCAAGTATTCTGCATTATCCTGTTCAGCAGATGTTTCAGCCCCTTGGGCAACCTTCAGTTCTGCAAGCCAACGTTGCCAGTGTTGCACAGGTGAATGCATCTTCTGCCCAGGCAGCTGCTGAAACATTGCAACCCCAGGAGACTACTGTCCAACAGACTGTGGTATTTCAGCCAAATATCATGGAAAAACCCCCCCTGGAGAACTCTGCCAATACTACGTTGGTCCAGCAGCCTTCTGTGAGTCAGCAGCAACTTGCAACTAATACAGTGTTGAATCAGCATGCAGACTCATCAGAAGAATCCCAGGACAGCAGTCTTTGTTCAGCTGTATTTACTCCAGAATCCTCTGAAGGGTTTTCTCCCACTGAATCCTTGGCAAGCAGCCCGAGCAGGGTACTGCTGCATGTGGAGGGCCAGTTAGACATGGCGTCTCAGGAGTCGGTTGAACAGCAGGTGTCTGATGATATCATTGACCTGATTATCATGGGCAAAAGTGTGGATGATAACGCTGTTCTGAAAGATCAGGACAGCATTGCTGCTTCTGACAAGGTAAGGCCTTTTATTTCTCAGCTGATGAAACTACTTCCATGGGAGATGGTTGTTTGAAGTGTCGTAAGAGATGTGATCAAACATCAGTAAGTGACAAGTAGCACCTTTAAATTATGATAATAACATTTTTTAGAATTTTGAAGTTAATTCTTGAGCTTTTTTTAATCAGTAGCTGACTGCTTATTTTTACATTAAGAATTTGTTACAAATATTGCTGAAATACTGGGATTGAAGAGAATGTCAGTCTAAAAAATGCTAAAAGTGTAATGGATAGATATAAAGTATTCTTATTGACTATTTTGAGGGATAATAGTTTTCTTTTTTTTTTGTGACTGAGCAGACATGAAAGACCCTCTGAGAACTTCCGTGTCATTCTGACACTGAATCTGCATGTGGATACTGGCCAGTTGTGGGCAACTTGCTTTTGCAATGTCAACTCGGATTAGTTTTAACTTGTAATGTGTGAAGAGCATATAAGTTGCATTGAGAATGCATATTGAGTATCAAAAGTCAGATTTGAGAAGTGAAAATATGCTGGAAGGAAACATTTTTCATTGGGAAAGAATCCTGAACCAACCAGAATTTAGCTAGAGCTGTGTGGAAGAACTTGAATGATTTTAATTAATGAGCCACTTTCCTGACCTCATCTAATTTTTGTTCCAGAAATTATTTGCAGATGTTTTAAGTTCATGGCTTGCTGACTTTGAGTTGTAGTGCTTATATGTGATTGAGGCAAATTTATTAAATGCAAATTTAATGACAGTAATGACAAATGACTGTAAATAGAAAGCATCTTACGTTGCTCATCTGAACTTTGATGGCAGGATGGTGAAGACTGTCTGTAGTAAGAATGGAAGGTCAAAACAAAGGGTTATTTTCTTGAACTAGAAAGTGTATGTGGATATGAATTAAGTACTACATTAAAGATTTAATGAGGAACTGAAGATGGCTGAAAGCTTAAAGCCCTTTTATGCTCATGTGAACACTCAGTTTAGGAATTCTAGGACTTTTATGAACAGTAACTTGAAGTACTGAAATGTTTACTGTCTCTTAGCTTTTTATATCTTATTTAAACAAAGCATTTTGAGTTGAGGGAGAGGGATGAGTTAATCTTGACTTATTTCAAAAATGAAAATGCTGTTTTTAGGGCTGGGGAAGTAGCTTGTTTGAGTTTTCGTTTTGGGGAGTGAGTTTTCCTTGCAATAGAAATTCTAAAGGCCAGGTCGATCGTCTTTTTCTTAATAAGTTCTTTGAGTACAAAGGCATCTAAAGAAAAGCCTAAGAGAATGTCTTTCTATATTCACAGAATGGCAGGGGTCGGAAGGGCCCTCTGGAGATCACTCAGTCCAACCCCNTAAAGCAGGTGCCCCCAGAGCAGGTTGCACAGGAACGCGTCCAGGCGGGGTTTGAATCTCTCCAGAGAAGGAGACTCCACAGCCTCCCTGGGCAGCCTGTGCCGGGGCTCTGTCTCCCTCACAGTAAAGAAGTTCTTCCTCATGTTCAGGTTGAACTGCCTGTGCTCCAGTTTGTGCCTGTTGCCTAGTCCTGTCGCTGTGCCCCACCGAAAAAAGTCTGGCCCCATCCTCTTGACGCCCAGCACTGACCCTGGGGAGCACCACTGGTCACAGGCATCCAAGTAGACTCTGCGCTGCTGATCGCAATCCGTTGAGCTCTTCCGTTCAGTCAGTTCTTGATCGACCTCCCCGTCCACTCGTCCCACACTTCCTAAGCTTACCTATGAGGATGTTACAGGAGACAGTGTCAAAAGCCTATTGCTGAGGAATATTTGGCATGGATTCCATTTAAGGTTAGGTATCAGAACAAGATTTGCAAATGTACTCAGAGTTTATAAGTAGGCCAGGACTTGAAACTCATGTTAGTGCCCCAAATCATGTTGCTTTATTAAACAAAAATCTCGGGCTTTGTACTGAACAATGAAAGCTCTGTGGTGTTAATTCACAAGCTGTCTCTGGTCTCTTTTATTCTTGTCAGATGGAACCTACTGAGCAGGTGGAATCTAATTTACGATCAGAGAAGGATATTTGTAGTGACACTGAAGGCAAAATTCAGCGAGATGGAACTGGTGATGTTTCTCCCAAGGAAGAAATACCACATATGAAAGATAAGGAAGAGAATAAATTCATTGGCGTTATTGAATCGGAGGATCTAAAAGTTCTGGAGGATGAGGAAGACGATGATGAAGAATATGACAGTATTTCAAACATGGAGTCTAGCAGCAGTGGTGGTGATAATGAAGAACCGCAAATAGATATAGTTGAGGAGGTAATTTACTTTTAAGCCTTGTGAAGCACATTACAATAGTTTGTCTGTCTTGGCCTTTGAATTGTTGTACCCAGAACAATTCCTGGAAAGTTTAATGCAGAGAATGCATAGTTAAGTTGCATACGTCTTGAGATTGGAGGTACTACTGAGAAATTACTTGAGAGCTCATTATGAGAATCATGGACAAATGAAAGAAATGTTGATGTTATTTGTTTATTGGATGAATTAAAATACTTAATTACCAGAATTAAAGTTCTGTGGTGAAACCCTGGCCTCAGTGGAATGGAATTCTGCTTTTTATTTAAGTAAGATCAGGATACAAATCTAGGTTTCTTTTTCCTTCTAAAGGACCACAGGGAATAAGACAGAGAACAATGTGATACAAGTACGTATGTTTCCTAGGAAAAGGCTTGTCTTAAAGATGTGTAATTTTGGGTCCTAGAGATTCACAAGAGAATCAACTTGTGGCATCTGGACTTCAGATAAATACCAGTTGATTAGTATTTCAGTTGCTGGGGTCAGCTTTGTCAGTTAGTAGTCTTGCTTTTTGACCTGTGTTTTTGTTTAGGGTGTGTTTGGTTTTGAGAACATAAGCATGTAAAGATGCCTATAAATGAGCTTTGTGTAATGTGGTCTTCCTAACCTCTAGGTCTTGGTTTTTGCACTGGTAACTTTTATTGTTCTGTGTGTTTAATGTCAAGTATATTCAATGCTACTCTGAAAGAATGGATAAAATACAGTTTTAATCTCTAGGACCCCTTAAATTCTGGTGATGATGTCAGCGAACAGGACACTCCAGACTTGTTTGACACAGACAATGTGATAGTTTGTCAGTATGACAAGGTACAGTATATAGTTTTATCTTTGTTCCTTAATCATTCTAAATAACATCTTCAGCAAATCCATGCCTGGTCTACTGTCAATACCTTTTAAAGAAAATATAATGTTGTAATATTTGAGCGTTTAAATTATGTGTTTAGCTGAGAGTAGTTTGCAAACTTACCTGCTGTTTTCTGCAACGAGGGTAATTGATGGGTTCATAATGGCCTATTAAAGGAAAGGGGACCAAATCTTGCAAAATCAAGATTTGTAAAGCTGCAAAAGCTTAGGCATTTCCTTAACTCTTAAGTAATATCAACACGTGCATGGATGTGTGTATGCATTTACAACCATGAATTAAGACTTTTGAAAAGGGTAACAGAAACAGGAGTGTGTGTGCTTTTATAATTTTTTGCCTTTGAAGTGCTTACTGAGAGATTTCCTTACCAGAATTCTGTTGTGTCTGAAAAACAAAACAGTTGTTAAGGGCCCATTTGTCCTCCTTCGTTTTAATGTTTAACGTACATATTTTGAACTCTTGAAGATCAAATTAAGTACTTCTAATTCTGGTATGGTTTTGGATGCTTATATGTCAGTAGTTTAAAAGTTGACAAAACAAAGCGCATATCTTAGTTTGAAACAAATATAGAAAAAATACGTCTGTAGTTTGCTTAAGAACGTGCCCTGGTTTTTATTCTTTCAAAAGTGACGAGTGATATTTTTTTGTGTGTGTTCAACTAGGCACCTTAATGGTGTCTATGTTTTAGGAAACAGTGAGCTGCTGAGAAAATTGTCATTACTAAAGTGTAACAGATCGAGTGTTTCTGAAACTAGTTATTTTTGAGAATGTAGTTATAGGGATGTGTGTAGAAAATGCATCTGAAATCGAGCCACGGTGTCTACTATATGGAAAAAGTACACAGTTTTGAAGCTTCATAACTCAGTTTGTTACAGTTGCTATAGGTAGCAGATGTTGTTACGTACAGCAACGTTTGTCTGTAGTAAGCCGAAAAATTGATTGAAACTTTAAAAAAAAAACCTGATAGGAAGTTCAGCATTGGACATGTCCATAGGAAATTTAAGATCAGCTGTGATTAGAAATGAACAATTACAGAAGTTGGGGGAAGACGTTGGTAACTTCCCCCTTTCCTATATAGATTTAATAAAACCTAAGCCTAGTAGTAAGTAGATAGAAACAGTTATCTATTAAATTACCATGTTACCTATAAAGAATGCTGTCTGTAAAAAGACTTTCCTGTTTATTTTGTTTTTTCCCTCCTTTTTCTTTCTGGACTTGAAAATAGACTGATGCTTAAAATCCAAGGAATTTTCTAGAGATGTTTAAAATTTCTTCTTTTAGTGTTAAACGAACACTTTGCAGTATAGATCGTTTTGCAGGCCTTTAAAAAGAAACAGAATATGTAAGTTTTTTTACTGTTTTGTATGGTAGTATTTGCTTTTGAGCAAAGTTTTCTTGCTTTTAGCCTTATCCTAACATCCCCATGCATGCAATATTGCTTTACAATGTGTGTGGGAGAAGGAAACCACTGCATTTCAATTAAGCCGTACTTGTTTGCAAGGTGGAGTATATTTTGAGACTGATAGACTAATGAAATTGCTCCATTATTGTCCTGTTTTCCTGCCAGTGTTGAGCTTTCACACAGCTACCTTTGTCTTATTTTTACTTTCTTTGTTTATTTTTTTTTTTGCATGTATGTGTGCTAAGATTCAGGAGGTTGTTCCATTTTAGAGGGCAGGGAATTTATTATAAACAACTGAAATCTACTGCCTCTAGTGATTATTTGTGCTGTGTTCAGTGGAAGTGTTTCGCATGTTTTGGGCTATCAGGATTTTAAAAGAAAAACAAGTTTTGTAAACCAAGTATTAGTTGGTCTAATATGTATTTGGGGGGGCGGCATTCAATTATTTCTTTTATCAGATACATCGAAGTAAGAACAAATGGAAGTTCTACTTAAAAGATGGAGTGATGAGCTTCAAGGGTAAAGACCATGTTTTTGCAAAAGCTGTTGGAGATGCAGAGTGGTGAAGCCTTGCTGAAGGATGTCCTTTAAGACTGTGGGATTATTGCCTTATGAACTTTCTATGAAACAACTAGACTTCCTGCTTTTTGCCATAAACAAACAAACCTAAACCAAAAACCTAACAACAAAGCTGTGATAAAAATATGCAAAATCTGTGTTGTTAGTACGTGCAAACTACAACACTGTATTGTTAGCTACTCATCTGCCTTTGCTGTTCTTTTCTAATTATGTCGTTACTTTTCTGCCCAAGAAACATCATTGGAATGAATAGCTTTAAAGACTGAAATGTTGAATCTGTTAGTAATTGAAGAAAGTCACGGAATACTAAGTGACTATATTTAAGTAAATTTCAGTTCTGGTGGTTTTCTTTCCACTTTTAAAAATAAGAGCTGAAGTATGACTTGAAATATAAAGCTCCATACTTGTTGGTGATACTAATTCGTTTCTTTTCAAAGGCTGCTGAGTTTAAAAAAGAAAAAAAAAAAGCGCAGTATCTGTACCAGACTGAAACCTGTGGCTTTTTCAGCTGTGTAATTCTCTCTCCCCTTTCCTTCTTCTCCCTTGCTTTTTTGTTGTCGCTTGCTTTGCGTGTTTTTCACTTCAACTTAAAAGCAGGCACTTTATGTGTAAGTCAGGAAATGTGGGTGGAAGACCCTTGAGCTCTCATTGTATGAGAATTATTGTTTATTCTATGCCCTCTATGTCTACTGAGATGTAATGAATAGTATGATTTAACATTAAAATGTGATTTATTTTCACTGTCAATGCAAAGTCATTTAACTTTGCTTCTGTACATATCTACTACATTCTGGGACTACAGACCAGTAAGCTGTGAATGATACAAATTGTGCATAATAATAAAATATCATCGCACATACATTTCTAGCAGAGAGTTGGTTTTGTGTTCCCTAAATAGACACTTTGCTTAGAGAAACGTGTACAAGCCATGCATGTGACAGTAGCTCACCCTGCCATGGAAACTGTATTCCCAGCAGTCCTCAACATTGGTTTTCTGTTTCTTCCTCTAGAAACAGAGATCAGAAGGAAGTTCTGTACCCAGAGGCCCGGGCCCTAGCTCTTCAGAGCTGCAGCTTTCCCCTGGCTAGCTCCAGTTCCTTGTAGGGCAATATTGGAAACTAAATGGTAAAGCTTCAGCCAGGCTGACTCAGAACAGGATAATCCTGCTAGAAGGATCTGAAGTGTTCATGCCATGTGTATGTTATGAACTGTGGGACCATCTTCAACTTGGGCAGCATAGTGATGCTTCAGGAAAGACTGGAAGCATAGGTAGTGCAGCACAGGAATCCATGGGACATGACTGGATATGCACCATTCACTAAGCCCCGCGTGGTCTCCGAATGTTTCTTCTGAGAACAGAATCTATTTTCACTAGTCACTATAAAATGAAGTGGCTAAAGAGTACCTAATTTTTAGGTAGTTTTAAAGAAGGGCAGCTTTTTCCTCTTTGCATCTTCCTGCTCGTGGTGTTAAAAGACTGCCTCTACATGAAGGTGAGGAATCAGAGCTCTGAGCATCCTTATAACCGCGCATCTCCCCTCTCCCTGACCCTCTTCAGACCTTGTTCCTCTGTGAGTGGGTGCCAAGATGTGTGGGATAAAAGTATTAGAGTAGGAATTGCCACCGCCCCGATCTCCTCTAAGATTTACCAGTTCATCCTTACTACATACCTTCTACCTGTTAGTTTCATCTGCCTGTTTATTCCATTCTTGAAACACTTCTTCTGCTTTGAAGTTTTGCAAGTTAATTTTTATGACAGCTTGCTGCAACCTCTGTGCAGTCCAAGTATGATGCTGATTATATAGACTGCACATCTGGGATTGGAAATATTTTTTAACACTGGTCTCTTCTCAAACTTCTTACAAGTTTTAAGTGTTGTGCATTGGTGATACTTTTAATCCTCTTTTGCTTTTTCACAAATCATGTGTGCTATCAGCAATTAAAATCTCAAACGACTGCTTGCCATCTTTCCTCCTGAAGCTTTGCTGACAGTATACATAGCTGGGTGCTACTCCTGGTCAGTGATGACCTGCATCAGAAGCGATGCTGAAGGTGTCTTAGTTATGCCATCAAGCATCCCCTGGGTTTTCACTTAGTTGCATTTCCAACCCAGCACCTTCTTGATATGAAGGAACCTTACCTTAGGGTCCATCCAGTGCCTTTCTGAGCTATCAAATATAGAAGCTTTAGGGATTAGAGTAGGGTTTTGCTCTCTCAATCCTTCCAATATTTGAGGAAACAGCTACTGAATTTGTAACACTGCAGATCTTCCAGCTCCCTTCAAACTACACTGCAGGTATTCCTTGGGACTGCTTGTGGTGGTTTTCCCAGTCCAGAGCTATGGACTGTCTGTTTGGACTCCTGCAGTAGGACTGACTTTCATTTTCTTCTTTATAAGCATGGAAGAATTACCCTACATTTTGTTTCCAGTGTTCTTGAATAAACATTGGCAAAGACTTACAGCTTTGAGTAAGACATTTACAACTAAAAATATCTGAAGTCAGGAATTTTTATACTGGAAAAAAATTTTTCTTATTATAATGTTAGCTCATTTAGCTAATTACTGTAGCTATGACTTGAGCAGTAATCAAATTGGAGTGTTTTTGATCTGAATAGTTTACTGGATTAATGCTTTTGATTGCCACTACTGATGTTGCTGCAGACGTGATGGGAAGAGGGGGCTGCGATACCAGTTATGGCCACTGAAGATACTTCAGTAAATGGCTATCTAAAACTTTACACCAGAAGGAAGGTGAGTTTACCCAAAGTAATGAGGTGGAATAAAAAGTGTAACTTGTATGAGCTTTAGCATGGATCTAGATCTTTAATAAAATGTTGCTTTTACTTATTTGCTAACTTTTGTGTGTAGAAATATCTGAAGTCTAAATTACTTCTGTTGTTTGTGGGTTGCTTTGTCTTGTTTTTTTGTTTTTTAAACCAGCAGTTCTTTTCTAAATGGTAGATTTCACTCAACTTATAGCAGGTACAAAAAGAAAAATGCCCACAGCTCTCATACTTCTTTGCTGTTACCTAAGCAGCACTGTAAGCAGGTACTACCAGCTGTTGCTATTTCTGACTCATTTCTCTTGCATGTGTTTTGCTGATAATGTTATGTGGTTGGTGGGCAGGAAGGGTGTGCTTGCAAGCACATTATGTTGAAACATAACGTTACTAAATCATTTACTGGCCTCTCAAGACACTGTTTTGCCGTGTCCTAAATAGTGTGTGGGACTCTTCTGTGGGCTGTCCAAAGCAACGAGTCTCGAAAATCAGTTTTGAGAGAGGTGATGGAGAAGCCTTAGGCCAGGTAGGGTTTTTTTTTCCTTGTGTCTTTAGCTTCTATTATAGTTAAATATCCTATAGTAGTCCTGTTTGCTCATCTGCTAAGCTCAGGAGCTGGTGTATGTAAAGAGGTGCATCATATGGAATTTTTACTGATTGCTAAACCGTAGAGTTTTAACAGTCTCCTCTGTTCTCAGTCGTGCTTCGTTCCCCGTGTTTGTCCAAACTGCTTGTGAGTACAGCTAGGCTTATGTACAGAGCTTTTATACTGACTGAAATCATGGCATTAAGCTGAAGGTAAGAGAGGGTCAGAGATGTTATTTCTAATTAACTCAATTATAAGCTAATGATAAACCAGTCACTAGTACAAAAAGAATCACTTTCATTAATGTGAAGCAAATTTTATTTGCAGTGCAGTGTTTTGGCAACAAGAGGTGTGCTTTGGAATGCAGATTTTTACTCTATTGCTGTCACAGACTTGAAAGCAAAGGACTTGGTTGAGAAGGAAAATGTAAGGTTTAAAGCGATTGCAGTAATACCGTTTTCTTATGTATCAGAGTCTGCGCTTTTGGTGGCCATCAAGAACGGTTAGGCTGTGACTGTTCTGGAGTAAGCCCAGATCGTACACAGCTGCACTGCTCCACTGACTACAGGGAAGGTGAGTATTATACCAGCTGAGGATCTGTCTTCAGGTACCCTGTCATCTACAGAATGTGATCTAAGATGCTAGAACTTCAACTACTAGACCAATTTACTTTCTGTGAACCATAAACTGCCACGTGTAGGTGTTGCGCTACCATGTTGGTTTGATGAAATGTAAGCGCTCAATGTGTTCCTTCCATCAGAGGCAACGTAACCAACCTGTTAAAAATAAGCCACCTAAGGAGAGGCTTGTTGTGCAGTCCGCACCTTTTGCGTCTGTTTTTGCCCACAAGACTGTGAACTTTCCAATAACTAAGCCCCTAATTTTCAGAAGACTGAGCAATGCAGAAGGTGGCTTCCTTGGGATGTGCCTGGGGAAGGCTCCCCCAGGGATCCTGTCTGGCATTTAGTGCAGTCTGCAGCTTGTCACTCGGATTGTTTGGCCCATGCAATGCAGGTAAGAGCTTACACATCTGAATCTCCAGCTTCAGTACAGTGTGATGTTGGCTTACGGCAAATGAACTGTGTTAAGGGTGACGGCTTATTTGCCACGGACAGAGTAAATATGCTGCAATAAAAAGAAATGCTCAATTCTTACGTAAATTAGGAACGCAGCCACAAATCTGGTTCTCCTTAGCATCAGGCAACGCATAATGAAAGAAAAGATAGATTTTTATGGGAAAACACAGTCACTAAAAAGTAACTACTCTGCTTCATCAGCTGGGAATGGAGTTGGGCTGTGAGTGCTGCGAAGTCCCCAGTGCATCCCAAATGCCACTGGCACTGGTGATGCCGGAGAGTGGGCAGATGAAAATAATTCATGAGACTGTCCCTGGAGAGAAAGCAAGGCAGCACATATTTGCCTGTACAGGCAGCAGCTGTCCTGCTGCTCAGAGGGAGCCTTTCAGCTTATGTGATTTGTGTCTGTGCACATATGATATACAAAATACAGTCCTGTGCACAGCAGGTAGGGTTTTACAGCTATTCCATCTCTTGCGGTTTCAAGATCATACATGGTTCTGTATGGGTTATTTTTTTTTAAAGTAAATTACCTACCAGCTCAGACTGAGATCTAATGTAAACTGTGAAATTGCTAGTAACAAAGGTTCAGCAGGTCAACTTTTCTCCTCAGTGACATCTTTACAATGTACCGCTTGGAACACTTCTTTAACCCGGTGTAGGTGGCTGTGTAATTGGAAGTTTCCGTTGATGAAATGGAGGCATCTTGTTTAGTGCCCCTTTCTTTAACCCAACAATGCCAGCACAGGTGATAGGACTGGAAAAAGAAGGCATGAAAGGTAGCAGACAGGCTTTAAATACCCCAGGGAAGCAGATCTGGAGAGAAAGGAGCCAGACTGCAATCACTGCAGTACCCGTTATCTCCAAGAGCACCCTGACTCCTCCTGGGCTCCCCCGGTTCACCCCAAAGAAGAGTTTTGCCTAACAATCACCTTCCACACCTATTGTTATGAAAGAAGAAAAGGAAAAACATAACTTTGAACGTCAGAACAGTTATGTTGCATAAGAATTATTGATTGGCTTTTTTATTTATTGTGAAATGTTCAAGATATTATAAAATAATTCCTAGTCACTAGAATCATTACAGCTGGCCTTGCAAAGTGCTGCATCTATTGGCACTCAGTTTGATTTTTGTTGTAAGACATCTTGTCTCTTACTGCAGGATACGGCTTCTCTAACGCCGACAAGAGCAGCAGCGCCTGTGAAGCTTTGCTGGGGACTGTGGCTGAGCTGCCATTCTTGCAGTTGGAGGTATAAGCAGAGAAATAGTTCATCCTGTAAAGCTCTGCTTGGCTCTTACAGCAACCAAGCTTGCTCATCAGCAGAAAGAAATCCCTTTGAAATGCTTTGGTGAAAATTGCGTACAGAAATGGGTTTGCGCAGGAGTTGACAGGGTAAAATAAAACCAGCAAAATCTTGGAGTTTGTCACCGTGATGAGAGGTACTTTAAAGGCAGCAGATATGGCAAAAAAGGAGATGGGGGCCATGCAGGTAAAATCCGTGAAGATCAGTATTGCCATTCTCTTGGCAACCTTGGTATCTTTATTGGCAGCTACCAGCTCTGGATTCTGAACAGCTATGTAAATCTTAATGTAGCAAGCACAAATTACAAGGAAGGCGACAACGTTTAGCACTAAGATCAGCAGTATGTAGGCTTGGGAAAGACCCGTTTCGATATCCATTGGTAAACAAATGCTGACCTTCATGTAACTGCTGACCCCTAGGAGAGGCAGCACTGCTATTAAAATGGAGAATATCCAGCCACCAAGCATGATCGGCACAGCGTGCCTCAGCCGTAGCTTTCGATCCAGTTGCATGGCGTAGGTGATCGTATGCCACCTCTCTATAGTAATCACCGTTAGTGTGTACACTGAGAGCTCACTTGCAAACACGGTGAAAAACCCAGCAGTGCTGCAGCCGCTGCCTGTTTGCCAGTCTATTGCATGGTTGTAGTACTGACCGCTTGTCTGGGCATCAACAGAAGCAATGAGCAGCAGGTAAAGTCCCATGCAAAAATCAGCAAAGGAGAGGTTGCACATGAGGAAGCGAGGAACAGTGAGCTTGTAATGGCTAGTTATGAGAACGAGGAGTACAGTGAAATTGCCAGCAATGGCAAGGATATTTATAAACCAGATCAGGACTCTGAGAAAGCTATAGCCCAGGATGTCTTCACAGGGATTAAACGCATCTGGTTCCGGAGTGCACGTGAGTATCTTGGGCTGACAAAAGTCATACTCAAAGTCAAAGCCGGTCATTTCGCTGTCATCGAAAATGGCCGAGTAGCTGTAAGGAGAGATTTCTTCATCTGTTGCAAATGGGTACGTGTTCTTTTCCGCTGACCACAGCGATGTGTTGTAAGAGTCATCTCTGTAGTTATTAAAAAACCAACCCCCCACAAATAGAAGTGAACCGCTTGTTACATGCTGCTCGCACCCTTTTGTAAAATACAACATGTAACAGTTGTTTTAAAACAGTTGCTTCAAAACAGTTGCTTCCTAGATGTGTTTCGAAAGGGTGTTTACATATAATGAAGCCTTGTAAGGATGCCTTTTGTTTGGGTAGCAGCCTTGGAGAGCAGCAGAGGTCATAGTTACATCCACGGGAATGCTTTCTTATACAACTTACTTAAGTACTTTATCTTGATTGCTTTGTAAGCGAGCCGTCTTTCCCATGCTGCCAGTAGACTGTGGTTCAAACTACAGTAACAGTCGAATTGATGGATTATAGCTTTGATGCATATAGGCTTATCAGACAGTTATACAAACGAAACTGAAGTAGCCTAAGGGTTTTAACTGTGCATCCTGATCTCCCTTAGGAGGAACACTTACCAAACGAAGTCCTGAGACTGTGTATGACTTGCGAAGTGCTGAGGAATTTGATGTTCGCGTTATTAGACAGTGAGGAGCAGAAGTGCATGGTTAACTAGATAATGTCGATGGCTAGGAATATATTAAGTTTAGACTGGATCCAACGCCTAACTATAAATGTTTCTAGATGTTTAAAATAGACCTCTCGAACCTCCAGGTCATCAGTAGTGTGGGGATAACGTACCAAAGAAGAAACATTTTAAAAACAAGCGCTGTCCCTTCTGATTCCCTGCCAAAACAGGCACCTATTTCACAACCATCCAGTCATCCCAACTGTGAGTGTTTGGTGGGCAAACACTCAATCTGCAGTGTGAGACCTGGAAAGCATCTCTATTGAGAACAACTCTTGAGAAAATTGGTAGCTTTGGGATAACCTAAATACATGTTAAACTTCCCCATCTACTGAAGCATGTACATTAAACTGTTTTTCTGGAGCAGGGTCTTAACTGGCAAATGAAGCGGAGCTGCTTTTCAGCAATTCCNTGAAGCATGTACATTAAACTGTTTTTCTGGAGCAGGGTCTTAACCGGCAAATGAAGAGGAGCTGCTTTTCAGCAATTCTTGTTGGGCAAATAACTTTCCAATCATGTTATCCTAACTCTTCTCTCCTTACATGAAAAACTGCCCAATGTCTTGCTTAAACTGGAAGAGCAGGGAATATGTTTGACTCTGTTTGTTAATAAAAAATGATTGTGATTTTCTGTGAGGCCACATAAACATGCTGCTGTGTGCAAGCTGGTAGTTTTCTAATAAGAGCTCGGGACTTTCAGCTGATTTCTGCTGTGGTTTCCAAACTTTTCAAAAGGCATTCTTTCGGCCCATGAATCATGACCTTACTTCACGGACTCACAGAATCACAAGATGGTAGGGGTTGGAAGGGCCCTCTGGAGATCATCTACTTCAACCCCCTGCTAAAGCAGGTGCCCCCAGAGCAGGGTGCACAGGAACGCGTCCAGGCGGGGTGTGAATCTCTCCAGAGAAGGAGACTCCACAGCCTCCCTGGGCAGCCTGTGCTAGGGCTCTGTCTCCCTCACAGTAAAGAAGTTCTTCCTCATGTTCAGGTTGAACTGCCTGTGCTCCAGTTTGTGCCCATTGCCCCTTGTCCTGTCGCTGGGCACCACTGAAAAGAGTCTGGCCCCATCCTCTTGATGCCCGCCCTTTAGATATTTATAAGCATTGATGAGATCCCCTCTCAGCCTTCTCTTCTCCAGGCTGAACAGACCCAGGGCTCTCAGCCTTTCCTCATAAGAGAGACGCTCCACTCCCCTCATCATCTTCACAGCCCTCCGCTGGACTGTCTCCAGTTGTTCCCTGTCTCTCTTGAACTGGGGAGCCCAGAACTGGACACAGCA
>VZSC01013939.1:771042-790191 GCA_013398225.1 Steatornis caripensis | reverse complement strand
GATCCTGAGCTTGGAGGAGGTGGTTCTTGAATATTAACCAGCTCTCTTGGGCACCCCTGCCTTCTAGATTCCTATCCCATGGGATTCCTCCAAGTATGTCTTTGAAGAGGGCAAAGTTAGCTTTCCTGAAGTCCAGAGTTGTAATCCTACTTGTTGCCCTGCTTCTTCCACGCATGATCCTGAACTCCACCATCTCATGGTCGCTGCAGCCAAAGCTGTCCCCAGCCTTCACATCCCCTATCAGTCCTTCTTTGTTCGTTAGTATCAGGTCCAGCAGGACTCCTCTCCTTGTTGGCTCCTTCACCACTTGTGTTAAAAAGTTATCATCAATGATCTGAAGGAACCTCCTGGACTGTGCGTGCCTAGCTGTGTTGTCTTTCCAGCAGATATCAGGGTGGTTGAAGTCCCCCATGAGAACCAGGGCCTGTGACTTCCATTTGCTTAATATAATGTCTGCTCAGAGAATTGCTGGGATTGGGACTTACTAAAGCAAACAGCTTCAGGAGCCAATAGACTGAGCAGAGCATGTAATGCTCAGTAGGAGTGCAACAGATGCTAATCCAAAGCAGGGGGATTACTCTGGTACTGGTGCTTCATGTGATCATTTTCCTCACTGGGAAATGATCACTTCACTTCACTTCACTTGCCTTTATGACATGATCTAATGCTCTGTGTTTACCTCCTTGCCTCCCCTTGCTTGTCCCAACAGGAATCCCTGATACAGCCAATATATTATTGGTCTTGTTGAGGGCCTGGACTTTGCCTTTTTGTAGTCCTGAAGTACTTCAGTCCTACAGTTAAGAGAGGAGCGAACAGGACTGGCTCAAGAGGTGCTCAAGGATGCTGCAGGCATGCAGCAAATGAGAAGCGGTGACACGAGAATTAAGGCTACTTGTGCTTCTCAAAAGGCTGAATAAAACCAAACAGCAAGCGTAGGAGGCCTCACCAACCATCAAACAAGACAGTGTCCAAGGAAGTCAGTACTCCAATGGATCAATGACATTTCAGCTGTATTTAGCTGTTGGAATTTTGTGATCATAACCTTGTTTTTCTAGACTTTGCAATGGTCTGACCCCACCTCAGGGCTAAAGAGAAGTCCCAAGGACACCCATTTAGCTGTAGAGGGATGGATAGTTGCAAATCCATAACCTTCTCCATTAAATGCTAGTTTAGAACCTGTGTTGTCCAGCATGGCCAATGCAACAGTTTTGATCTTAGCCTCTCCCGTTGTCCCACTGGACACTGTCAAACAGAACTGTGATGATATGTGAAGACACATTTAGAAGAGGTAAACCAACTGCATGTGGTCATCACGCTTCTAACACAAGGACTCTATTTTTGTCACGGAAAACTACTGACCTACAGACTTCAAATTATCTTTTCTATAGGCAAAAAATATTAATGGTAGCAGCTCTTCTTTGAATCACACAAACAGCAGCATTTATATCAGGGCATGAAAAGTCTCCATGTAGGCCATTAACTTTCCTAAATAATCACTGTTTTGAAAGTCTTTCAAGAATTCATAAGAGAAGCTGGAGTGAGTAAAGCTCATTAAACTATGTTTTTTCTTTCTTTCCTTTTAAACATCAAAATCACAAATCTTGGTTTAATGATAGTAAAATTACCACTGTGCAACTTGTAAGGGTGGCTGAATCGGCAGCAAAAGACATACGGTTCTAGAAAAAAACCACACAAACAGCAGGAGGGGGAGGTCCCTATTTGCTACTTCCAGCATTGGTATGCAGAGAGGTACTTACAATATTTCATTAATTGGTTTCCTCATGGTGCTTTCACACTCTTTGGAGAAGTTGTCAAAAATAGAAAGCAAGGAACTTTGTCTGAAAGAAGGATGAAAAGAAAGTTGAGTATCAGTCTGGATTTTGGCCAAATTCTCATCTTCTCTGCAAGTGATCTTCACAGATACATGAGGTAAGCTAGAGCTGGCCTCATGGCAGTGTGAACATTCACATAGACTTCTGGAAGTGGGGAGGAGAAGGCTTCAAATACTGCAGCAGTAGGCAGTACCTCGTGTTGGGTATAAGGATGGTCTTTCAGCTTGGTTATTGTTATAGTGAAATAACTTGAGCTGGAATTAAAAAGCATGCTTTGCCGTATGAACTATTGTATTGAAGTGGCCAGATTCCCCACCAGTATGAATGGTAGCAGTTATGCTGGCTTTTAGAGAAGTGTGTGTCAACAAATGCTGGGAAGCTGGCCTGATACTCTTTTAAAAACAGTTTGGGATCTGGAGGTAGACTTTACATGCTGGAAGTAAAGCAATTTGAAAAGTACAAGTTGAAAGATGACATATTTGGCAAAATCTCTGGTTTTGAGGCTTTGAAGGTATGGGCCAAGTACTCTACCAGTGTGAATGGAAATGGCCTTGTCTGACCTCATTGCTGCGGCAGTAGAAAGCCAACAAAACCACTAAGCTCTTTTGTGCACTCTTAAGAGAATCACGACACCTGGAAGCTTACAGAAAGTTTTATGCATAATGAAAGAAACAAGATACCAATGTAAGTCCTTATGTGATGCTTATAAATAATAGGATGGTGACAGAAGTTTTTTTCTTGTAATTTTTTTTTAAGATGTGGTATAACCTGCCTTTTTTTTTCTCCCTTCACATTCAGGCCAATGGAAGAAAGTCTAGGAAACTGAATGCTACCTTCCACCTCTCTTGCATGGCTCAGGGAATGAGCGCGCCACAATTATACCCCATAAATCTCAAGAATATTTGGTCTGAGGACTTTATTTCCCTAATGTCTGTGATGCTGACTTAAGTGAATCTGCTTGCCTAGTCAGATGTATGTAAGACCTTGTCACGATATCTCACTGATCAGAAAGTGCAGTCCATATGTGCTAAGGAATGGGATATGGGGCAGGGGTAGTAAAAACTGTGTGGGATGACTATATGTAGAGTACAGGGCAACAGAAGCGGGGGCAGAAGGAGACAAACAGGCTGCAGCTGTGTGACCGTTATATAAGAATATATATAAGAATATATATAAGAATATATAACCACAGAAAGACTCCTCCCTGTGTAACCTGGGAAGGTCTTGGGAGGTCTCAGTCTCCGTGGTCATCTGCTGTCATAAGTAGGTGACAAGGAAAACAGCCAGAGATCTGCTTCTCATTCCTTTGTAGTAGCTGGTCATATAGAATATAACAGCATGTTGTTTGTATGTTTTTTTCCAGTGGCCAGGGCTGTGCAGCTAGGTAACGCATCAGCACTGCTCTGAACCCTGCTGATGCCCCAGTTAGGAGGGCAGTCTAGTTTCCTGATTTTTTTTCCCCCGGTTTGCTACGAAAACAGCCACTGAATATATAAGAAAGTGACTTCTAAAGCACCCGTTTTTATAGAGCGTGATCACATTGCAAAGTCAAGCACCTGAAAATTAATATAATACCAGAAACGCAGTTATAGTAATCAGAATGAATAAAACGTTATTTTTTTTGGTCTCAGAGTTGCTTCTGCATTTAATACACTCAGAGAATTGATCTGGGACTGAATCAGAGTTTGGTAGCAATGGAAACCCTTAACTGTAGGATCTTTGCTCTACTCTTGCAGAAGTGGGAACCACTTAGTAAACTGAAGTAGGCAGAGAAACCTTAGCATCACCCCTAATTTTACCCTAAAGAATTGGATTCTACTCCTGCCTTTGCAACGCAGTCGTGATGTGACGGCATGCAAGTCACACAGACCAGGCTTCCCACAAATGACTGCTGAGTACGTCTTTTCTGTAGCCTTCGTTTGAGACAGATGAGAAGTGTGGCATCCTTATAGCTTCAACTAAACTCATTTGGAGTTGCTTTTGCTGTCTACAGCCAACTGAGAGTTGATTTCTTTGAAAGAAAAACGCTGAAAAGTTAGCTCCAGTTGTCTCTGAGTGACTGCCCCGAGTTAGTGGATGCGAACCACTCTCTGCGCCATGGTTTCCAATTCTAGGGAGAACAATACTGACTATGGTTATCTGAAAGCACTGGAACTAAACTGAGCAACCTCTTTCTGTAGGCTTGTGTCAGGTCCCTTTTTTGGTAGGTCCTGTTTCTACTAGGTCATCATATCACCTGCATTAAACAAGCTACATTGATAAAGGCTACAGGGTTTTTTTTTTGGTTTGGTTTTTTTTTTTTTTTTAGGACAATGGGCTATTGATGGAGATCTATCTTCCATGTGCCAGCAGGCTTTTTTTGTTGAGATACCAAGAAAAATATAAGCTTTAGGCACACTTAGAATAATGTTCCTGCTGGCAGATCCTGGGCACAGGATGAGATCCATTTCTGTTCTGTAATAAATGGAAATAATTTTCCTGGCTTTAGCAGAGATCTGTTGTTTCGTGCGAGGGCTTGTTACATACCACAGCTTCCTTGTAACTCAAATAAGGATAATCAAACCTTGTGAGCTGAATAAAGCAGAATTGCCATTTTTGAGCTTCTGAAGTACTGCAATACAATAATGTGCTATTCAGACTTACTTTTCTGTCCTGAGATTTCGAAAAGCACAGCAGTGGCTGGGATACGTTAGAACAGCTTCGAGAAGACTGCTGAATTTATCCAGCGGTGGCAGTCTCTTTAACGAGTAAGATGATGTTGCATTTAAGACCTGAATGGCCTCAAGCCCGTAACTAGGCAGGGACTCCAGCGCCGTTGAAGAAATATCCCTGCAAAATAAAGAGAGCAGTCTGTTTTCTTTTCATACGTATAAAAATACCACCACAGCGTGACGGTGGGTAACAACGACTCATTTTTTCCCAAAGGTCTAAATCTGCAAAGCCGCTTCAGCACCCGATACCCAGCTCAGAAACATGGTCTGTGAACCCACAGAGCAGTGGGGTAAGAGCATCCCTGCGGCCCAGGAGCCCCAGCGAGGCAAGGAGCTCACTTTGTCCTGGGCAAACCGAAACCCACTGCTCCAAGGGGTGTCCCCTGACCTCTCTGTTTAAAAGCCACGGTGCACGGAATGAGGGACGGCTCTTTAAGCCAGAGAAAGGGAGACAAGCTGGGTGAACATGACCTTTCATCCTACCTAACAGGTAGGATACTCTCCTGGCTCTCTGCTTGGCTCTGAAGGGCTGTTCTAGGTGTTTTAATTAAATGGTTATTAATTAAAACCCATAAAATAATCCATCGTTCTTTCCAAGACACATTTAATTGGTTTGGTTCAGAGTAACTTCAGAGGGGCTGTTTGTGTGAGGAAAGGCCATCAACGCGACTAATGATGTTCAGAGTCAGGCCATTAAACGGGGAAGAAAGGCGCCACGTACTGTAAAGCACCAATAAAAGGAACAAAATGGCACGTGCGGCACAGAGTGCTGTTTACAGAACCACCCATTGTGTTTCATTGCATGGAGTTACAGCAAGTGCAGCCCTCCAGTAAGTACTTTATTAATAAAGCATGAGGAGGCTAATAATGTGTTTTATTCAGCACAGCCTTATAGCATGCAATCAACTAGTTCACTTTTATAATGAGATTCAAAAATAACACATTGTAAAAACATCCTCATCCTACGAAAAGACAAGTTACTTGGCAATGTCAGAATATAAGGCACAGGGATAGGATAAGGAGGATGTGACACAAATAAAACAAACGCCGAGATTTCTGAGGGGCGGAGGTCAACACCAATGCTAGAATGGGCCGGTAGGCATTTGTCATGGTGCAAACTGAGCTTCCGCCCTGTAATTTCATGGCATGTTGTTCACATGTTTCCATTTTACGAGTGGAGGGTAAGAAACGAAGTCTCCTTCCAGACTCAAAGCCTGTGTTTGCTGAGATGACGCAGCCCGGTGCAGTTCCTGTGGGACACCTATAAACCCAGGTAACGGAGCAGTGGATACTTACAGGACATCTGGCCCTGTGGCCCCTCTCAGGGCATCGTTGTGTATTCGCCTGAGGTTCTTATTGTCCTTCAGGATTCTGTGGAATCAAACAGTAACTCTTTATGTCTCTTTTTTCTGAAAGAACCTTATTTGTTTCTTCTTCCCATCTATTTCTTCTTGATCCTCTCTCCCACTGCAGCAGTTGCTGTTGTAGTATCTGGCCTGGGAGTGCTTGTATTTCTCATGCAACTTTCCCCTCTACCGATGCCATCAGACCGTTATCATCTACACTAAATTCTGATAATTTCCGATTTCTTCTGACAAACCAGGAACAACCAGTCTGGTTCCTTCCCTGCAGTACTAGCGTACAAAAATGCAGCAAAAGTTTTGCCCAAACCAAGAGGCTCTTCCCCAAAGCCCATGAAAGTGATTTAAAAACTGTCGACGTTTCCAACATAAAATCTAGGTTCCTGAGTTTGGGCTGTGGTTTCAAGCTTTCCGCTACTGCTGCTAAGTTTAGGAATTTACTAAGTTTTATTTAAAATGATGAGCTTTTCTCATAAAAACTGCAGCATTCTAAGGGATGGTGTTTCAGGAAAATCAGTAAATGCTACAACTTAACATTTAACATTTCTTAACTCAGTTAACAACTGAGTCGCAATGACACCAAAACATGCAGTTATCTAATGGTTATCAGGAAATGCAAGACACGGCAAGTTAAGCTGAAGGAAGAGGCTTTGGCTGTATTTGAACTGTTATTTACTGTTTACAAAAAAACACAGAGGAGGTGAAACGTACTCACAATTGATTCAGCTTTGTCCCATTGAAGGCATGGCTGTGGATATCTTCAAATCCATTTTTATATAATTTGCTGGGGATTAAAAAAAACATGTAAGGGAAAAAGATTTGGAAAAGACAAGATTATGTTATGTACTACAGGTTTCAAATCTTAATGCTGCATTAATTTTAATGATTAGAGGGTCTGGCATATAAAGAACATAGGTAACTATTGCACGACTTACGTTAACCCTAAAATTAACATAAAAATTGCAGCTTAAATTCCCTAAGCACCTTCCTGTTTAGCTGTTGAAGGGAACTTCTGCTTACGTACAGATGCTTATGTACAACCCCCAAGGGGCTCACCTGGGCTGAGATCCAGAAACAAGACATTAGTCCAGGTAAGCTCCTGGCACACAGACAACAACCTGGAGGCAGAAGACCTGGATTTTGTGGTGTCAGCACATGTAAATGGAAGCCTGCAAGGGCTAGAGAAGTGTCTGATGGACAACTCCAAAGCCCAGAGGGTGCTGCTGGATTGCAGATGCTTTGCAGACAAATCTTCCAGCAGCCCAAGTGGCAGCTTTGCTGGGAGGCAGGGGTGAGTTGCGCATCATCCAGCAGTCAGTGAGCTATCAGCTCCTCCGAAGCACTGCTCCTTGGCTTGATTTGTGCTGCCGAAACCTCTCTGTCCCCTCCGCTGCACAGGGACCCTTGGTGCCACCTTAGGTTCTCGATTCCCCACCCTGGGGCCAGACACCTAAAGGCTGGGCTCTGCTGCACCTGAAGTCCAGCTCTTTTCGTTCATGAGGAGAACTAACCTATGGGTCTGATTTCACTGAGAAAAACCCATTTGTGATATTAAGTTCACGTTTCCAATACTCTTTCAATATAAATATTTGTATATACTATTTTTTTTAATATTAAGCCCTAACAGAAAATTTGGTGCAGTTCCTAAATGAAACAATTTCTGATGTTGCTTTCCCACTTGTTTTTGGGAGAGCAGAAACTGGGGCTACGGAACATGCTCACAAGAAAAGCTGGAAGTTTGGGGAGCGCCTGGCCACAATTGATACAAGAAGGGGTCTGTCTCAGCACAATGCTGAAATTGGTGATTATGTAGCATCGATTTCCCCATCCATATGGAACGCTAACTGTTGGAAAGACTGAATTAGCTATTTGTAGTGCAAAGCATTACTGCAGGCTGACTTTACACCTTCATAGATTTCTTGTGTTTCACCATGCTGTGGCAGCTGGAATTACTTCAGCTAATTACAGCTAACCGCATGGGGTGGCGTTAACGTGTAGCTCTACAATTAGGAAGCTGCTGATAAGGTAATTATTTTCTTCTTGTGGTGAGCCCCCTATCACAAAAGGATTGGAGAAAAATGATCGCTGGCTGTTTCCTGACTGAGTTAGACTCCCTCCCATTTAATACACTTTGGGGTTACGGTAAAAATCCTAAGCACCTTTCTCCACCTCTTATATATTCATTTTCCTGTACCATTAACAGAATCATAATTTTGCTGAAGTTATTTTGAGAACTTGCTGGTAGGAAAGAGGCTCATAAGATGAAATAATGCCCTAATCTAAGCAATTGCTCCTCCTTTTAACATTGCGTAGGAGCTGTCTTCAGTCACGTTTATGCTCAGTTCCTCTAATGGTTTCAGAAAGGGTTGGTCAATACATAAAATGTATGTCAAAATTACTGTTATGCCAGCACATCAGCCTGACGAAGGGCCTGATCCAGTCAACCGCAGTACTTGCTCGTGCGCACAGCTCATTTGTGGGTGCAAATACGGCTGGAGTTTTGTGCAGGTTTTGGTACGCACTCGGCTCAAGACAAAGCTCCTCATTTGGATGGTACTGCCTTTTAAATATCAGCCTGGTCTGCAAAGGCTGCCTTTACTGGCGTCCAGCTTGGCGTTTGTGGCCACAGCACAAAGTAGGTGGCCTGCTGCTGCCCTCTGTTGCTCAGCTGGTCCTTCCTCAGGAGGCCTCAATTCCAGCCGCATCCTGCAGAGAGGCTCGGTCTGTGATTTTTCCTGTTTCCACGCTTCTTTGTGGAAGTTTTTGTGAGGACAACGGTGCCGCAAAATCCATACGCAGTTGTTGCTGTGCTGGTAGATGGCACCTCACCTCGGCTTTCTGCTGCTTTTCGCGTTCCTCCGGTGGGGCATCTCACTCAGCAGGAAGCCCACCCCTCGCACAGGTGGCTGTAGCAATCAATCCACGGTTTGTTAAAGGGAAAGTCTTGGTGCGGACACTTGTGGAATCAACGTAAGCTGAGTCAAGAGAAATCAGGGCAAGAACAAGCATTGGTACTTTGTACCGATTTGTTCTCTTCTTCCTCCTTTTCAGAAGGACCCTGTGCAGCTGAAGCTCAGCAACGTTAGATCAGTAGCATCAGCCTGGTCAGGCCCTGAAACCACCAGTTCAAGAAATCTCATCCCTGAGGGAAAGTGAGAGGCTCTGGCCTCCAGCACAGCTTTTGGAGTTTATGCCCTGTTGATGGTATTTTTAAAAACAACATCGCGTGGAAGATGACGATTTGGATTCCTCCTCCTATTTTTCTTTCCTAAGTGAAGTCAGATTTTGGATAAAACCCTGCTCTGCAGCTTGAAGAACACCTCTCTATTTCCTAAGCATTTAACTCAAAGTGCAGACATATATTGCATGGGGTTTAATTTCAAGATTTTTATAAAGTCAACCTGCTTTCCTCAAGCAGAAGCGTTATCCTCGCAGAAGGAACTAGAGCTAGGATTATTTTACTCACAGTGTCAGCGATTCATTGCTCATCCCCCGGAAAGCGTTTTGTGGTATAATTGTCATACGCAAGTTATCACAGAGCTCCCTTTGGGAGGAGAAGAGGGAGAAAAAAAAAGGGTATTTTTGTCAGTGATCCAGGAACAAGATGGAAAAGACTCACAGCTGGGTTAGGTTGGGTCTCTACTTACAAAATAAAATGAGCTTCTAATGAGAAGATCTGTGTCAAATCTGGAAATCGTCTTATTCCAGTGTTGCAAATGCTCCTAGAGAAAAGCATAATTCCTATTTACAGGAGAAAAGATTACCAGAGTGGATGCAACAGGAAGCCAAGTCAGTAGGTACAAGTTTAAAAATGTATTAAAAGGTGAGCGACAAGTATAATAATTTTAAATTAGGCTCTAATTGTGTTTGTAGGACCTGTAAAAATTAAGTTTTGTAGCATCCTTGAGCAGTGTCCTGGAGAAGCAGCGTATGTTCTCTCTATGTTAAGCACAAGGAAGAGGTTTTTAGTTACCCCTTTTGCATAGTACTATCCGAAAACTTTATTCTAGAAATAAGCACTTGGCAGAACTAATTTGCAGAGTTTACCGCTGTTTTGTCCATTACTGCCCTGCCCTGGGTTACTTTATTTTCTTGCCTATTGAAAGACCTCACTATCGGTTAACTGTACATAAAGTAAATGAGGTACGTACTTTTAGTGTACTGTAGCGCATGAAAAACTTCTTTTTTCATTATACTCCTTTCTGTAATTTCTGCACTCCTTTAAAGGCGAAGGGAAAAAAAAAAGGCAAACGGAAAAGAAAAAGAACTCTTTCTTACAAGTATTTTAGCCTTGGAAGGTTTCTGAACGCTCCGTCCTCAATGTGCAACAGATTTTTTGTGTTCAGGATTAATCTGTAATGAGGGAAAAGTATCTCAGTATTATAATTGTTATACATTTGGGAGGGTCCTGAATTCTGCTAGAGATTGGCCTTGCCAGAAAACAGTCAAGTGCAGAATACGGCAGAAGGATCACCTGCTGTGAACAAACTTTCTAAAAATATACGACGAGTGCATTTCAAAGCACTATTGGTAATAAAATGGCCTGTAATTGTTAGGTAGCCAACAAAACATAACAGATCCTGAATTCTCACAGTTTGCTATGCTGAGATGATGTGGTTTGGATATCCTGGCCACTGGCGGGAGTTAGCGTTTTGCTGTTGTCTGCCTATTCTTTGGGCCACGTGTTCTGGGCTTTTGGTGTGCCTAATGCACTGAGCTTCTGCTTTACCACAGGGGCTTGGAGGCACGGGCGTACTGTGAGCCATCACGATGACTGTGCCTCCAACAGGTCATCTTGGCGGTGGCGCTGAGCAAGAAGCCTGAGCTCTCTGCAGATGTGTGCATGCCTGGTCCTTGCCCCACAATCAGATCCCTTTGCATCATCCCTTGTTTTCATCGTGTTACTGATGCTCTGCCGAGCCAGGAAAGGCAGTTCCGCAGGTGGTTTAACATCTTAGAGCACCGTGGCCTTTATTAGAGCAGTGGCAAGTGGCACCAGATGCCTGCTTAGATCTGGAGAAACTGAGAGATGGAGATAAGTGCGTGAGAAATACTGTTAGCCAGTGGTGACACAAAAAATGGGACAGACCCTCTCAATCAAGGAGTACTTTCTACAGCTATACTATCTAGGAAACCTGTATGTTTGCATAAAAGCCCAATAGCTCTAGCCCAGCTCCATCCTGATGCATGATTTACAAAATTCAAAGGTTTTAGCAAATGAAATTGCAACGAGAGTTCAAATCCAAGGACGACATTGAACCCACATACCCTGATTACCCATTCAAAGTGGCCGTGAGTGCAGCTTGGGCCATCATGCGATGCGAGGCACGTACAGCATTCAAGATTCAAACAGGTTTCCTTGCTAACTCGTTAATGGTCTTACTTAGCTTTTTGGTTTTGGTGACAGGCAAATGACCAGCTATCCGTAATCAAAACTTTTATTCCTTCCGTAAACCCACTATTGAGTCTAGTGGAAGCTGGACCCAATCAGAGCTGAACAAGTCTGTATCTCTTGGTTGTGTGAGCAAGTAACTGGCTTCAATGGAGTTCACGTACAAGAAAAAAAAAAGAGACTTGTTTGTCCTCACTCAGTTGCACCAGTTTTAAGCCACTTGCTGATCATGCTGTGCGAAAAAGGCATTAATGAGATATTGAATCAGATTTATAGTTTCCAATTTCACTAAATATTTCAGAGCGTTCCCCTAGTCATTGCTTTAACTCACACTCGCTCTCAGATGCCTGTGCTATGCAGGGAAAGTTCAAAATCAGTACATGTTCTGTTTGAGTAATATTTTAGCGCTCAAAAGAAGAGCTATGCATACTAAGCAGCTGTATTTAAATACTGTAGGGCTTTGAAAACCTCATCTTCAAAAAGGAAGATTTTTCTCATCTGTTGTCATATTAAATTATTTTCCCACTGAGAAAGCTCGACAGTGCTGGCAGAAGTAGACACAGAACTCCACTCCTGCCACTGAGCTCACTGAAAGCAGTAGGACTTTCTACGCATGGATGTCTTTGCATTATTTAGATTTCCGAGGCTAGACCGTATAGCGCTCACTATTCTATATGGTACTTTGGGGAGAAATGTTTCTCATCACAGATCTAATGCAAAGCCAGCCAAAGTAAGAGAGGAAGACTTGGTCCAAGAATATTTCTCTGCAGACTGTCTACTCCTTGATGATCCTAAATCATGACACAGATGCTGTTTTTTTAACTGAAGCTTACATTTCAGACAGAGCGGGAAGGCTGTCAAATGCGCTCGCTTCTATTCTCTCCAGGGAGTCGCTCTGAGAGATTTCACTATAATGAAAAAGGCAGACACAAAGCAATACGTTAATGGAAAGGATACCACAAACCAGCTTTCCACTCTGTATTTCTTTCTTTTACGCATAATTGTTCAACCCCTTGAACCAATTCTTGCTTGGCAGCAGTGCCTATGCCTCACCTTAGACACCCTGAGAGCGGGTGCCAGTAGTGTTTGAGAGGGACCGTCCTTTTGCTGTCTTGGCAAAGGGGTACGCCAACCCTTTGGAATACGTCTCTCTCTAACAGCCAGTCTCCATTTTCTCAGTAAATTGTAGGTAAGGTAGCAACTCGGTGCCGGAACTAATGTAAACAGAGTGACCCCAAGCCTGTAAGCCTTTTGCTCAGCCCTGCTTAGTGAATTTATTTGCATGGGCAAGGATGTAGATAATGTTCATGGTGCTTCATAGGCTATTATTAAGTCAGGGTGATGGTCATCTAATTCACAGATGCAGAAATACACAAATATGCACTCAGTGCACTTCATGAATAATTTTTGGATTTAAATGCTGTTTTCATTACACGCATGAAAACTGAAAGGAAGTAGCTCTTTTTCATCATTGCACCGACCAACATGACTGTTTTTTGTAGGCACTGTTGGATTTCGATGTACTGCTGCTTCTATTTCGTGCATGTAGTTAATGATAACCAACGCTGAATATAAAGAAAAGGAATCCACTTATTTGATGCTTGCTAAATGCTTGCTAGATTAAGATTTATGGGGTTACACAAAACTGACTCTTGAAAGTAAGTAGTATATATTGATGTATATACAGGGGAAGGGTCTTCAAAACAGTGTTTTCTCTCAACAGAATTGATCGGAAGGACACACGAACTAAATCTAAGATTATATGCTGTCAAGAAAAAGGTATTTTCTAAACAACTGAAACGCATCTACAAAATGAGAGTCAGTATTGTCATGGTTCTGAGAGTTCTCTTATTTCAATTATAATTCCGAGAAAATAATTCCTATTGGTGTTGATATAAAAACCCTCGGACCAGAATGATTTTTTTTTTAATTTGTAATGGCAAAGGGGGATGCACACTAGAAATCGGATATTAAAAATGTATGTATGTATGTATCATAGAAATATTCATGATTTTTTCCATAATCAGGATTCAGTGAGATGGTTATTTTTGGTATTGTCCTAGTTACTCATAAATGAAAGATGGATGTAGAACAAGTAGTCTGCTGGATGCCTGATCCTCTGAGACTCATGGGCTGGGAGAGATCAGTGCCTACTCGCAGAACTTAATGACACTTTAAGGTCTGGGGTTTGAAACATGGTCCTTCTGTGGGATCCCTCCTGTCTGCCACTGGTTTACCACTTACATATGTTGGAACGACTTACGACTTATAGCAGTGAGAATAATTTATCATCTGATTTGCAGATGGTGATGAGTCGTCAAATAGATGGTTTAGAGATTTATAACTTAAAAATATGCATTTTTCAAAGTAACACTAAATCTCAATAAAATTATGAAGTGTTTTATAGATTTACTTCAGACAAATACATCGATTTCTACACTGTTAATTTGGAGAGATACATTAAAAGGACACAAAGAAATCAATTAAATTCTCTTTATGGAAGGGAAAATGTCAATGAACAAAACATTCTCTGTGAAGAACAGGATATGCATACAGTTTGGGAAAGTTTATCCTCAAGTCATACCCGTAGGAGAAACTTTGTAGATTTGAGTTGGTCTCCCATCTGAAAATGTTAATTTTTCATGAATCACTCAGATGCAAGTGAATGGAAGAATACAGTGCCATTGGATTGTGCTATAATACTTTATTGCAGTGGAATACGTGCAGCAGAGTTTAGCTTATTTTCTACTTGCTAGTGCTACAGGAACACATAAGTTTATAATTTCGCCAAAACTGTTTAACCAATAGAGCACTAGAAGCTAAACTAGTCCAGTTGAGTCTATTCAGGCATTTGCATTACCGTCATCCTTCAAGTCTTTGCTTTCAAGAATGCACCATGAAAGGGTTTCCTACTTTCTGTTTCCTTGAAAATAAATTATGTAACATCTAATATATATTTTAATATCTGATGCACTACGTGCTTTTCACAGGTGAAGAGAAGTATAAAAAGTGCACTTTGAAAAGAAAGTGGCATCATTCGTGCTGCTGCTTAGGTCCTGGGGGAGGTCATTCCCCTGTTCTGCATTGCACTGGTGTGTCATCAACTTTGTCCTATAGAGACCACTCAATGCAGACAAAATAAAAAATAATAAATAATGGAGACTCAAGCCTGCCGTCTTTCAGCTGGAATAACAACAGAAATAACGGCAAGAGTGGTCAGACGAGCCTTATGGTCTCAGTCCTTGACGTAAAATAGGTACAAAGCCAAGGGAGAGGAGGAACACAGACCCAGTGTGCAAAACTACGGCAGCTGTAAACTGAAAGATCCAAGACAGGGTTTGGTGCTACTGGTCCTCTGCCAAGCTTTGCACCTCTTGGTGCAAAACGCCAAAGAAATATCTTATTTGGGTACTACACAAATGTATAATCACAGAATGCTGTAGCTATCACAGCAGTGATAACATTTTATGGTAGAAATCTATCTCCTCGGCCCATCAAAAGCACCTATCATCAGTTATTAATCTGTATCCAGTTCTCTCCAACATGATTAATATTTCATCATGTGATCTGTTAGACAACTGTTGAAAACCATACCTTTTCAAAGAATCTTTTATATACTGCTCATAAGAAAAGAAATGCTATGTTTGTCCTTCCCCAGTGGTCTTTTTTCACCAATAGTATGTTTTAGCAATACATTTTCAGGTTATTGTAAGAAGATGTCATTTGGGGTGGAGGTTTATGATAGAAATTCTAGCAAGAAATTAAGGAAAAGCCTACAGAAAAATGTTGTCAACTTACTTACATGATGAAGGCATCTCTAAGTCCTTCAAATGCGTGTGATGGGATTACTTTTACAGGCAGGTGAGTAAATGATCTGAAAGACGAAGAGAGGGAGGAAAGGACTGTAAGGCATGGGGCTTCCTTGTTCACGGATTGTACCGTTACGGCGGGCAGAAAAACAATAAAGCATAAAGCCACTTTATTTTGCCTGCAGCTCTCTGTACCTCTGGGGTCTGATCCATCTACGACTGATCTCAGCTAAATGGCATTCAAAGGATATTGGGTCAGTCCCTCAACAGTATAAATCTGAGACTAATCACCATCAAATCAATAATATTCGTAACCTATTAAGTACATTAATAATCTGACAGAAGTGGTCTGCTGCATTCACAGTCAAAGGAACCTACAGGCTATTTAAAGGTAATTCCTCAGAAAAAGTGGCTTTCTTGTAAAGTTTTTTCTCTATAAAACAGTATTTTTGCATTCTCTGGACCATGTTCTTCTCTTGGCAGTATCCCTGTAATGTTGCAGTGTGGCACCCCTAGTTCACTGGCAATACTCCGGCTATGTACAAGTGTAGAAGACATCCAAATCAGGCCTGATGTGGTGGATCTTGGGGGGTTTTCTTCTTTTTTTTTTTTTGTTTTTTTTTTCCTCATAAATAAATCGCATCAGTGTGGTTAGTTGATTAAGAGCAAATGTATATTTTCCTTTTTAATTTTTTAATTACTCTGACTGAGAAGTTAATAATGATGTGGGAGACAGATCTGTATTTTACCATTCTACTCCACATCCGAATCATGGTACTTTTACCAGCCAATTTATCTAGCCATGACGACAGTCTTCCTGATAACGGCCATAGGAAAATATTTAACATATTCTAAGACGTTATCTCTGTGCAAACAGATAATTGCTCCGCTTTGCTTTATAATTACAAATATCTAGTCAGAGATATTTGTTTCCCATCTTAAAAACTCCTCTCAAGGTTTTTTGACTGAAATGTTTCTGTGCCATTCATATAACTTGCTTGCTTCCTTTGTTGTCATAATCCTTCACATGAGGACAATTAAAAATGTTTATAAACTTATGTGTATACATATAATATATAAATATATATATATGTCATGCCCACACAATATGGTGGCAGGATGTCACACAGACGTACGTTTTGGGGTTACAAACCTAGATGTAGTGATGAGCCTGGCAGTCAATTCCTAACTACATTCCAAATAGTCTGTATGATTTGGGGCAAATAATTTAGTTTCCTTGCGCACTGACTCCCTGTCAGTAAATTTGGAATAACAGTGCCTTCTACCTAAGAGGGTTGTTGTAAGGATATACATGTTTTTGATGCCACTGTGATTGGGTCATACCTGTCTCTAGATGGATGCTGGCATGTTGTGTGTGAAGTCTGGTTAAATCAGAAATGAAAATAAAAGTCATGTGTATTTGCCCCTGAGGGGACAGACAGGTAGAGGTAACCCTGCAGCAGGGCTTGATACTCTGAGACAAAAGTAAAACAACTTCAGGAAGAAGTAAAACGTAGAAGCTGGGAAATTACTGCTCTGTAACGCTGGCAGCAGCAACCTCTTCATATCTGCACTGTCAGCCGAGGCTGCTTGCGAAATAAAACATACCTTTTGCGAAACTGTTTGCAAAACGATGCTGCCATTTACAAAATAAATAGAAATGTGACTGAAAGTGCAAAAAATAAAACCAGGTCTTGGCTCTTAATTACATCAAAATCTTCAGCCCAAGAGCCTCCTGCCTCCCTGCGACGTGCCAGTGAGCAGCTTGGTGGTTGTAAATTCCCACAACCTGTGGCTTGGAGCTTTTGGCAACAGTGCTCCGAGCCTAGCCACCCCAGCTATGCGATTAAATTTAAGTGGGATGACCCAGCGCTTTTAATACATGCTGTAGTTAAACTGCACGATGGCACTTAATTCATTCTGTATTTCAGCTCTGTTGGTTTTTGTTTTTTAAATCTCGTGAGTTCACCTTGATAGCTGGAACTGTGAACCCATCTGCGTTGACATTACCTCATCCCATTAAGCATATCACAAAACAGCAACAACAAAGGAGGAAGGCAATTTGTAATCAGCTTTTTCTCTTAATCCTCGAAATACTGGTGTAGCACGCGCAGACAATTCCACATCTATAAAGACATCTTAAATTCGTGAAAAGGCCAATGTTCCCATCCCTATTCTTGTGCCCTTTACCTTTTGTGGTTTGTGTTTCAAACCACACCTGTGTTAAAAGAAACCATGTTCATTTAGATGTCTCTTTTTATACTCACAACATTTTGAAGAAGATCCTTTAGCTTGCTGAGCACAATCCAGCCTGTGTATATGTACAATCATTTACATTAATAGAGTTTTGAACTGCTTGTTGCAGGCTTAATTCTTACCAAAGCACAGAGTAAAGCGAGGCCTTATCTCATGTGTTGAAGTCTCTGCTATTGAATATGACTGATGTCTTTGATAGCACACAATGAAACTCAAGCAGGTACCGGCAGGAATTAAATATTGATTTCTTTCTGACAGTACTCAGATTGTGACACTCAGATGTGACCAGTTATTCATCTCTCAGAGCTGAGAAAGCTTTTGACAAACAAAGGAAGAACAAACTGGGTTTTACAAAGCTGCAAAGCTTTTACACGTCTAATTTGCCCATGCTACTAGCCTGACTTCTACAGCTCGTGAAAGGAGGGATGCATCCATCTTTAATACAAGTTACCAAAACTGGTTTGAAAGAGCGTTGTTAGTTAAAGGATGAAATTTTGCACTTTAAAGAAAAACTGTAACGTTTCTTTCATAGTTAATACATCACAACTTGTATGCTTGTACTCACTCCTGCCATTCAGCAGCGCACAATACTGTGGCTCCAGATAATTGCGGGACTTTTCATCCTTGGAGAAAGGATGGGCAGGAAGGACTGGGGAGCCAGCCAGCCACCTTGGTATTCACCAGCCCTTAGCGGTTCTGTAAATCAAGCTTGGTTTTCAAGGTACATCGTTCTAGGCAGTAAGGTTTGAAATGGCCAGGCTAAGTATGTGTAAGACCATCCACAAACATCGGGAGAGACAGGAACACCACCTAGACCGACCCAATCCTGTCCTTGCCGGGTAGCTAAAATACTGTCCTCTCTACAGCTAGCATTTGTTTCCTGTATTTTTGCTTTGAAATCATAAATTCAGAGTGGATTTTTCACAGGTTATCTTCCTGTTACTAGCAATAACAGGGCCAGTAGGGACCATGACAGCAAACCACCTTCTGCTTCCCCTGCTATGAATGTATAGACGGAACAGTACGAGCTCTTCAGAAAATGTTTGTGGGGCAGTCTATCCCAAGGATACAGTGGCATAAAACCACTATCATCCTTTTTTTTTAGCTTCTGGGATGTAGTAGAGGTAACTTGACTCAACTTGACAACAATTTTTATCTGCTAAAAGATAAGCTTCTGCTCCTGCGCTATGACACAGACTCAAGCTCCAAGAGAAACTTTTGAGAGGTCTAGGTGCCCCAAAACCTCAGGACTATTTGCCGTCCTGTTGATGAGGAATCAAAACCCAAACCCACTCACAGCACTCGATAAAATCTCTGTATTACAGAATTTGCCTTTTGCAAAAAGTGATTAGTTGAACAGATAATAAATAAAAAAAGAACACAGACCCTATAGCAATAGCTATGAATGTGTTACTGTAGCTGTGTTGGATGTTCTATTTTAGTGTCTCTGTTTTATAGGATTACTCATACTTCTAATGCCCAAAAGGTGAATTCAGGTACATTGGTAGCAAAAGGAAGACTAGGGAAAATGCAAGCCTGCTGCTGAATGAGGAGGGCACCTAGGTGACAGAGGATGCAGAGAAGGCAGAATTACTGAATGTCTTCTTTGCTTCAGTGTTCACTGCTAAGGCCGGCCCTCAGGATTCCCAGTCCCTGGAGGTAAGAGAGAAAGCATGGAGAAATGAAGACTTCCTCTTGGTTGAGGAGGATTGGGTCAGAGACGACTTAGGCAAACTGGACACCCACAGATCCATGGGCCCTGATGGGATGCACCCATGAGTGCTGAGG
>VZSC01013939.1:731849-765474 GCA_013398225.1 Steatornis caripensis | reverse complement strand
GGGGCGGGCTCGCCGCCCTCCGCCGCGGGGGAGTCGCGGCCGCACCCGGGTCCCCCGGGCTTCGCGGGGGAGCAGCCGTCCTCGGCGTGCTGTTGTGCTAAAGGTGGGTGCAGAGCCTACAGGTGGCGAGAGGAAACTTCCCTTTGATTTTCGTGGGCTCTGCAAGCAGCTCAGTCGCCACGGACCCCTCCCAGGAGGGTTGGTGGCACAAGTGATGCTCTCCGTTCGCAGAGGGGTTGCTTGGCCAGTGGTGTCGGTGCAAAGCAGGGACCCAACGCTGCGTCGGGCTGCAAAGCATGCACGCTGGCACGAGTGGCTGAGACGCTGGAGGTGCGGGCCCTAGAAACTGCCATTTATCTGGCGATTAACTGCTTTGAGGGTTTGTGTTGGGCGGGGGAAACACGTCGCGGTTCCCTTAGCGGGGTAAATGCTTATTGTGCAGATATAGCAGCCACCTTAGTGGATGGGAATGGTCGGGATACAAACGTCCCTGCCAAATGCTCTCTTACGGCTCTGCATGCAGTTGCTGTATCGCTGATGAAGAATTACAATTTGCCTGCTGGGTGATCAGAGAGAGGCATTTCAGGGTACGTCACTTGTTACTTCATGATCAATTGTATCGTTTGCGTGGAAGAAGTAATCATGTTCTCGGGGCTATTTGTCTTCACAAAGGTCCATTCGTTTTGTAAGGGACTGTTTTCTGCATCGCTATCATTATTGCTGTTGTTGTTATTACTATTTATTACTACATCTATAGATTTTGAGAAGCTATAGTTAGAAATCAGGACTCTATTTATGGTGAGTGATGGAGCAAACCACCGAAAAAGCTAATCGCTCCCCAGACCAGGATTTGCAAGCTAAGTAGAAGGGTATGGGTACGTCATCGAAAGCTATCTCTGTCTTCAGGGGTATCCAGGAAAGAAAGAGTAAAGGAGGGAATGACCCAGCACAACATGGGTTTTGCCCAAGACTCTTCCAATTGTAGCTTTAAGATCATGGAGTCAAATGGTAAAGCCTTTTACAGGTTTCAGTGTTTAGGACTAAAATGTGAGACAAGAATGAGGCGTGTGAGATGTGCGGGTCCAGGGGCATCCCTGTATCCTCAGCGGGGCTGGCAGGTGGACGTAGTTAGCAAGCGCTAAGCAACTGCTGTGGTCTGGCCTCAGCAGCATGATCTGTGTCCACCTGGATCGGGAACCGGAACCAAATCTGGCGCGGGAGGGTGGGGTGGCAAAGTGGCAAAAGCCACCCTGCTTTGCCAGGGCCCCTCTCTCGAGCGCTACCATCTGCTCACCCATCTTCCGTCAGCATCATCTGCTCCACTTTAACTGATAGTGATGTTAGCTTTTATTCTGACCTTGCAATGGTTATGAGGTGCACTCCATCACTTTAGTCAGCTATGCTTGGCACACTCTTTTTCTCCACCACTACAGCAGGGTTATTCTGATGGATGGTCTCCCTAATTCCAGCTAGCATGTGCCTTTATCGTGATCTGTCCTCCTCCCTGCCTCCCATCACCTTTGAAATCAAGGAAAGCGGTGGGCTTATGAAAGCGAGGGACTGACTTGACTGTGCCAACTGACAAACATAGGATAACACTGTGCCCTTGGGAAGACCTGCTCGTGTGAAGTGCGCTTTTCCTTGACCTCTATCCGTATGGCACTGCTGACCCTTTCCCAGCACTCAGCTGCTGGTGTCATGAGCAGTAGTGGGTGCCTGGAGTCCTGCAGCTTGGTTCCCTATGGGAGGATCAATCACTGAGGAAAAATCCGGGTATATCCTTGTGCTATTTACATGTGCTCATACACATTGATTTGGGAAGGTGACAGCCAGAAGGCAAGCGAGAAAGTCCCTTCTGGAGACTCCTCCTGCCAAGCTGCTGGCTCTCGAGGAGCAGTCCAGCTTCCTGAATTGGTTTTGTGCAGACTTTACATCAGGATGCAAATGCCCCGCTGCTGGATAGCCTGTCAGTCCACAAGCTGCCTGTATTCCCAAAGTTGGGCAAAACAGCGCATCTTTAAAAAACAATTCATTTGACAAACCAACATGGAAGAGCATGGGGAGCAGACTGCCGAGTGACACCTGCTGTCACTCTTTGCCTCACGGGTGCTGTGGGTTGCCCGCATTATCTGCAACATTTGGTGTCTTGCAGGATTTTGCTGATGCTCAGATGCCTTCGAGGATATTATTAACAAGGGTGTCAGAGCAGCGAGTGGTGTTTGAGGGCACGATCGCTCTTCTCAGTGCAGTGCCTGCTGGGAGCGCCGGAGCAGTGGCACTGCTGTGCCTGTGTCACACACAAACGGCTGGTCATGCCTCGGGGCTCAGATAGGTGCTGCAGTTGTCGTAGCAGAGCCGGCTAGCTTGAAGCCGATTTGGCTATGAGCTGCAGTTACATCTTTGGCTGTAATGCCAATATAGCGCAGTCTGAAGGGGCGATTCTCTTTCCTCACCTTCAGCATTTTGTCCTCAAAGTAAAGTGCTGTGGCTGTGTTTTGTGACTTAAGGCTCACCGCAGGCTAGATTCGTGCCGGTAAGAAGACACGTCAGATCTCTGAGCCTTCCCTTTGTCCTTTCAGCAAGTTTGTTGGAGGACAGGAGAGCAACACCCTTAGCCATGCAATTATAAAGCAGTTTGTTATTTATGCGTCTCTATGCCCATGTGTGTATATAACTTGCCATCAACTGCAAAACCCATTTAATAATCTGTGATAATCATAGATCCTTAATTGCATTCAGCCCACTGATCTGCATTCAGCCCACTAATTCACTTAAGCTGTCCCAGGGAATCTTGTACGTGTTGTACGGAAAAAAAAATTTACACCCCCCAAGTATACCTATCCCTGAAGCTCCCTCCCCAGAAACTATCATTAAGAGATGTTAGCTGTCTGTATACAAACGTTTTGATGCCCTATTATTTTTAACATACCTACATTAGCATTATAAGCAAAAAGCTTTATTTCTGATGGAGACACTGTCATTAGGAAGTCTTACACACCTGGTCTCAAGTTAATATCTATCCAAAATGAAGTAGTAATTATGCATAAGTATAGGCATATATGCACATGGTGTTAACTTAAATTCACATATGCAGCAGTTACAGCATATATGGAGGAGTAATTCATATATGGAGGAGCCCTTCTACGGCTCTGTAACTACACATACAAATAGTTTTACACCTACATTCATGAATGGCTGTATAATAATAATGAGTGGCACTACACGTATTTTACAGTTCAGGGAACCATCTTTATTCTGGCAGTACTCAAGCAGGAGCTTAACTTTGATGTGTTGAAGTTTGACTGAAGTCGCAGGGAATTAAAGATATGTCTGATGTTATTCTTCTGCTCAAGCGTTGGCATACGCCAGGATTGCTTTACACGTGTTGGAGTGCTTTCCTGAATCCTTGCCTCAAGGCCGCTGTGCAGAAGTGTACGTGAGCCCTTCTGCACGCAGAAATTGCAGGAGTGATAACAGCCATGAGGACTGCAGCTGTAGGTTGTAGGTTTGTCCTGCATGGGCAAAAAATGTAAACAGGAAAACCCCGCAGTCCTTACTCCATCAGATCTCCCACTGATCTGAAATGTGGGGTTGACAGAGCAAGGACTGAGAGATTTGGCTAGAGGAGCTGGTACAAAGTTTCTCACTTTGACGTTTAACAGCAGGGCTGGAACCTGCTGGCCTCGTTTGCACTGGAGTAACCCATAACTTGCACTCATGGTAGACCCAGTTTAGACCAATTATTCTAATTTACTATCTTTCCCTCTCTTTCTCCATTTGTTAACCTTAACATGCCTTTTTACGGTTCCTCAGAGAAGTAATGCCAGTGGAATACTCGTGTGTAGAAAAGATTGCTTTTGAGGTACAGAACACAGCTAATTACAGCGCTACAATTAGCTGAATGCCCTTAACAGAGTCCAAGGGGGAAGATCATAGTGCAGCATCTGCTATACCATATGCTTTTCTAGTTCCCTGAAGATGACAGTGGGCATGTACGCAGCCATGGATCGTGCTTTCCGCCTGAAGAGCAGAGCAGCCCGCAGATGCTCCTGTATTTCTTCCACCCGAACTCCGTTAGGAATGTCTGATGCTGCATACATCTGTCACGATGAATTATGCTTTCTTGGCTTCAGACCCCTTCATGCAGACAGACTTACAGTGATGCAATGGTGATTCCCATCCCATCGTTCCTGAGTGCATACTTCATCCTAAGGGTAGGTGTCGTGCCAAGAACGGTGTAGAGGTAACAGGCAGACGGCATCGCACGAGTTTGTGCTCAGCTCTGAGGTGCTTCTCATTGTTCACTGAATTGCCATGTAAAACAGATGAATTGCTTCTCTCTGCGTGGGTTGGTTTTTTTTTTCACTGTGGTATTGGAAAGCTGAAGTGCTCTTCTGTGTACTGTTCAGTGAACTACACCTAAGATGGCTCATTATTTTCTATCCTATAGATTAGCTTTGCCTTGTCCAAAACATCCCAGAATAGTTGTTGTAGTCCTGCCAATATACTGCTCAACGTGCTGAACTATGGTAATTACAGTGGAATTAGAGCTGACAAGGATTGAGCCAGCTTAGTCAAATACTGCTTCAAATTTAACACAAGCCTTCTGCTCCTTTCTATTATTTTATTTTTTTATTGTGTTTTTAATGTTTCACTGTCTTTTGCCTTAACCAGGCCAAGAGCTCCAAAAAGAAATGTGTTTGTGAAGACATTATGAAAAAATATGCCACTATCGTGGCAAAGCAGCAAGTAGTAGCTAACTTTGGACCACATCCAACCTCCTAAGTACTGCTTGATAGGAGAGTTTGTTTATAGAAAGCGTGTCTCTGTTATTTAGCCCATTACTTAATTATCGATTCTCTCTTCCCAGTTTGTTTGGCAGTCTTGTGCTATGATCTGTGNAGCTAAGCCAAACTGTTTGATATTGGTGTTTGAAGGGGGTGGTGGCGAGCGTGGGGCTGAAACAGTGGTGGGTGACCCTAGAGGGGGCTTGGGCTTGGGGATCACCACCCCACTCCCAGGGACAGCAGAGGCCACACTGTCACAAGGCGCTCGACCTTATTTTCTCATCAGGTTACGCTCTTACTTATTCTTTTTTTGCCTCCAGTAAAGCCTGGAGGAAGGATGCTGAGAGAAAAAGAAGCCCATGGCTCCTCCATAAGCATGTGGGAAAAGATTCTGGCTCTGGCTGGGTGTTTGTATGGGTGTAACTCTGCCCCGGTGCTTCACTGTGCATGCACTCAACATACTGCTAGAGCTGTCAGTTCTTCGTGTATGTGATGTCATATGGTTAGTGCATGTGTCTTTATGAATTAGACGACTGTGACAATCTTGCGAGTGTTACGCATCCTTACGTGGAGGCTGTGAGTGCGACGGGGATTTAACCCTGGGGTCTCAGCGGTGGGACCGGAGCTGCCGTGAAGGGTAAAAGTAAATGAGGGGAGTCAAGGGAGTGGGGATTTTTCTCACTTGGACCATAGTATTGGTTCTCTGACTAATGCATCAGTTAAGTCTTACTTATAACTGTACATGAGCGTACACTTGCAGGTGTTAAATGAGGCTGGTGAGGCTCCTTGTTTGCGTGAACGTCTGAGTGCCTGGAAGGGGCGCTGAGCTGAAAAGGCAGCCTGTGAATTTATGTATGTGCACGTTATATGGCTAAAGCCTAATGGCTGGATAAGGTTTGAAGCAGGATGGGTTGTAAGCTTTAGTCACTAGATGGTCTTTGATCCAGTAATCCGTAGTTGCTTGGATCGTAAGTGCAATAATTAAGTACAGTGTCCCTCTTCCATAGACTTTCTTTCACATTCTTATTTATCTTTTGTGTGTTGTCTCAAAATGTCGAAAGAGGGTGGTACAGCCGTTTGCAATCAGGACTGAGCCTGACTCCTCTGTCGCTTTTAGCATGTATTATGCACTGATTTAGAAACTATTTTAAAATATGTTAAGAGAAATGAAGGAAGCCCTGCACTTCTGAGCACGTGTTCGATGCTTACCTCGTTGAATTCAGGAAGAAGGGATTATTAAAGACATAAAAGCTGTCTCTTTATCAGGAGCTTAAAAACACTCCAAGGGCAACAAAATCTGTTGTGCTTAGCTGCTGTAATTTAAGAGCCAAATTCTGCTCTCATTTGTAACGGCATAAATTTGAACTCAAATTTGGTTGAACTCTGGATTAACGTAGCTGCGAAAGAGATAAAAATGTGACTTCACAAATTCATAAGGTAAGAAGCTGTTTTGCACCCTACCTTGTTCATTTTATCTATGTGTATGCTCTTACGGACTCTGGGTTTTGGCATGTCACCCTGGGGAAAAAAAAATCTATGGTACATTCGATCTCTTTTTAGCGGTCCTAGTCTGATTTTGATTCTAGTGTAAGTTCTGATTCTAATACAAGATGTGGCCAGATTGGTAAAATTCCACTGGGGTTTGTACACTTTGCCATTCCCATGGTATTTGAATACTGATTGAAAAATAACGGCACGCTGCTTAGATCCTGAGGTTTTGGTTCAAGTATTTCATGGACTTTCAGGTTCAAAAGGGCTGCAATTACATCTAGTTTCACTCGCTACATAACGCAGGCCAGCTTGTGTGATTCTGAAATGCAGAGATGGATAGGAGAGAGTCTAAAAAGACTGCAGTCATTTCAATAATTAGATATTGGTATGGTTAATACAAGTACATTATATAAAAATCATAGCACACAATCTGTTGATAAAAAAATCAGAGGTGCCCATACTATGTTGACCAAAAAAAAAGCTGTATTTTGATAAACATTATGAAGTGGATTGGAAGGCAGGTAATACATTTTTTTCTGAGAGTTCATTAAAGGAGAAGTTCTTGAGACAGACAAATGCATGCAGACTTATAAAGGAAAATAATGCCAAATCTTAGTGTTCATTTCAAAAAGGCGGAGTGTTAGCTGTGCTCAGCTTGTTCACTTTCTTACCTCTTCCACTGACATCCAGTAGGGTTACATTATTTCAAGGTCAGCATTTCCAAGGGTGATTCTCTCCAAGGGTGCAGGACATTGTGTAATTGGCCATCGGTCAGAAAATGCTTTAATACTGATAAAGCATGTAGGAACGTTTTCTGCTTGTCCTTATATGACCTACAAAGTATACGGCTTTTTTTTATTCCCAAATTAATGACAATGGAGTTTGTCAGCTGTTTAGGCAATGAGCTAGAGCAGACATACTTTTGGAGAAGATGCACGTGTGTTGCATTGTGAGGCCAAAATCCAGAAAGATGAATATTTTCAACCATCTTGACAACCAGGCTATCTCCCTGAATACCCAGTGCCTAGTAGCCTTAAAGAAAGATTATTTTATAAAACCTCTTAACGATTACTGGCAGAAATACCAGAAAAATGAAAGACATTTTGATTTATACCAACATGAAGTGAGATCAGAATCAAGTCCGAAATGACAGGCCCTGTCAACTTATTTGTGATTAACCTCATATTCTCTGTTTTTTTCAGTAGTGCTTCACTGGTGTGGATAAGGAGTTACTGCAACGCTTGGGAGCAGGCCCAGGAGGTGACTGACCCCAATTCTTCCATGTCTTACCTGGGTTCAGCTGTGATGTGTTTTTTGCAAAAACCAATAGTATCACCGGAGGCTGAAGAGCTGGAGCTGATACCAAACTTCTCTGCTCAGCTTTTACCTATCTGACCACTGCAACACCATCCGTCTCCAAACCTTGGTCTGTAAGCTTCTTGTAAAGCTCATGGAAGGAATTAGACACCTCCAAAAATGCGATCCCAAGTTAAGCAAACGGTATAAAGACCCATCCAGAGCAAGCCAGGGGGCTCTGGGCACAGGCATGAATATGTAGCCTAACTCACACTGGAGCGGGGTTGTTGGAGGCAAACAGCTGCATCTATTCAGGATCCAGAGTTGCAAATCCCTACATCTATCATTTGGGAGGAAGAAAGCCTTGCAAACTTGTTCTTGTTTTTTAAAGTTTCCACAGGAGGAAGAAGTGCTGTTGCCTGTAAGGGGAAGGGGGCCTGTGTTTGGCTCCTTTCCTGCTCTTTGGATTTGGATTTGGATTTGCGCCTCCCACCTTTCACATGAGTGGTGCAGCTCCTAGTTGCAGCTTGAGCACCTCTAAGCTGCTGCATTACAGAAAGAAAGGTAAGAGGTAATTTTTCTCCTGTGGTTTTGGTTGCTATAACTTTTGGCTACTCTTATTTTTGTCTATAATTTCTCACTCAGATTAGCTGAGGAGCCTTTGCTGATGCGGTGTTATTGCCATTCCCTGGATTTATTATTGCTAACATCCTTCTAAGACATGTATTCATCCAGTTATGTCTGGAAAACTTCTCCGCACGTTTTTTATGTCTCTGAAATGGGAATTCCAAGTATTTGTTAAGGATGAGAAAAAAGTCCACTTAAGACCCTGCACTATCTTCGCCAGCTGACTTCACTGTTTCCTTTAGTTTCTCAGGGTTTTCTCACTTGGAAGGCGGGAATTCTGGTGCGGAACTTCTTTCCTTCCTCTTGGTTAGCACCAAATGAGAGCTTGATCACTTGTTCCAGGGCTACATTCTGCGAATGGCCCTCATGTAATTGCCTCCCTGAGTTAGGGAGATGGTGTGCCCAGCAGGTGCTGCGTGCGCATTCAAAGTGCCCGTCGGTTCTCAGCCCTGTAGAAGTCAATCGCAAAACTTTCCTGGTATCGGCTTGCTTTACCTGTAGAGTAATATGGTTACACCTCCTTCATTAGCTCTTTACTGGCATTGGTACTATTCCAAAAATACTTGTGTTTACTAGATACCTATTAGAAAGCTAAGCCAAACTGTTTGATATTGGTGTTTGAAGGGGGTGGTGGCGAGCGTGGGGCTGAAACAGTGGTGGGTGACCCTAGAGGGGGCTTGGGCTTGGGGATCACCACCCCACTCCCAGGGACAGCAGAGGCCACACTGTCACAAGGCGCTCGACCTTATTTTCTCATCAGGTTACGCTCTTACTTATTCTTTTTCTATGTTTAGCCTACTGCAGGTTAAAGGAAGATCTTTTTCAGGCTCATCAGGGCCAGAGTCTTCTTTGAATACTAACCAAAAGAGGATAAAAGTGAGTACTAAAGCCCAGTAAAGTGGGGAAGGGCCAAAATGACATCTCGGTATAGCATTTATGTTTGTTTATTTATTTATTTGTTTGGATTGGGCTTCATTGTCTACTTTTACATATTAATTTGGGATGTCCCACTGCCCTTCTTGATCCCATTTCTCCCACGTACAACCTCTCCGGTGTGCCTTCTCTGATGTGCTCCGGATCATGTCCCTTGCCCTCCTCTGAGTGTAAGTTACTGTTCCCCTCCCAAAGGCGATCCTTGCGTATGCACCAGCTAAGCTTGCCTTGGCACACTTCAGCTCGGTCCAGTCCTGTTGCTCCTCCCCTGGCCCTGCCAGCCCAAGATGCCCAGAAGATCAGGTGTCTGAGGCCAGTGGAGCTCTCCCAGTACACTTGCTGCCTGGCCAACTGCAAGTGGGCACTACTACCCCACGTCTCTGGCATCCATAGATGTTTTTTTCTCACTCTTTCCAGGCCCTGCTCAGCCTTCTTTCTTACTCCTTGCAGTGCTAGCTTCCTCTGTCTGTGCTCGCCTACCTTCCTCTACCTTCATACGCCAGCTCAAGAAGCCAAAGGCAGCACCAGCTGTGGGACTGATGCAGTCCTGTCGTGCCTCTTGCTGGCTCACCCTTGCATGGAGAAGCATGTGTGGGTGTGAAGGGGAACTGGAAAGAGCTCTGTGTTTAGCCACCCGGCAGCTGCTGCATGCCCAGATTGCACAGAAAGCGTCCTTTGGCTCAACTCTCCTGTCTCCACCTCGTTCCTTTTGGCTCAGAGTAAGTGTTGGACTGTACGCGTGGCTGCCAGAGAGGAGAGCATTTTTGAGATAAAAAATGAACCAGAAGAATATGGATGCGAGAAGTATCAGAAAGACATTTTGTGGAGCTTCTGCTACTTTCCTTTTTTATCCTTGCTTTCTCAGGTGTGCGATGCCCCTTCCCAAGGGCAGGCTGGCCACAAGATCCTAATCTTTATTTGCTGCATGGGGGACTTCTTGGTGTCGTTGCTGGATGTGGGACCGAGTGATAGCAGTGTGGGATGCTGGTTGCTTTAAGCCTATAGCTCAGCTGCTTTGGGTTAAAATAAACAAGAACGGGGTGCACTGCTTGTGAGTTTGTACGTAATTGCTGCAGCCCTGCAAATGAAATTCATTCAACACATCTCTTGTTTGTGAAAAATGTAGAGGTCAAGATAGTCCCTTTCCACACCTTTCCTCATTATTTTTGAGTTGTGTGTTGTTTAGATGAGTAACTGAGAAACTGAAAAAAAGAAAAAGTGTACAGTCTCTTAAAAAAAAAGAAAGCTTTGGTGCTTTGATCTTTATTTAATAAATAAATAAATATTTGATTGACCAAATCCTAAAAGAAGGAGAAGACATTCGATACTCCTTATACATCCATTATATATCCTTGAGCCCTTTGTACAAATTTGTATTCTGCTAAAGTAAGTGAGGGACTCAGAATGAAAATAAATGCAAATATTTTAATTTGTGATGAATAAAAACTAAAGGAGAGGAGTGATTTCAATTGTAAACTATTTAAATTTATGAATATTTACAAAGAGAGGAGTACTGTAACAACAAGAAGTGATTGCCTTTTTTATTTGTCCCTGATGTCCGGGGCGTCTTTCAGTTATTGAAATTGCATGGATGTGAGGAATCTCACGAAAAACAAGTGGAGCATGCTCATAGGACTGAAGTTAGCTATATGTATTAATCCCACGGCGTTTAAAGGGATGAATGGTACAAGTACAGCTACTTGTGTGACTGTGGATCTATGGAGTAATAGCCCCTGTCTTGCAGAGGTCTGCTAAAGACGTAAATGTTTGCGGAAGCTGCTACACGAGGTGAGCGTATCTCTCGTCTTCCATCCCTTGCTTGTCCCCAGATGAAGCACTCAAATCCAACTGTTATAACCCTATCCGTTTCTCTCAGTTCAGTTACTCCAAGTTCACATAGCAGTGGCAGGGTGAAGCTTGTCCCAGGAGTAGTCATATATCACTCTTTAGATGTGATTTTACTTCTGTATAGTAACTAATGCAATTTAGATGTGCAAAATAAACTCGTTTGAATTATGGGTGGTCAAGGAAACTTCCTTTTAAGCAGTTACTTTTTCAGAGAGTACTGGTTTAATCAACAGACTTGGTGCCAACCCACATCTAACCAGATTGTCTTCATGCCAAAAACATGTCAAAGTCAAGGCAGATGGCTTGTGAGAAACGACTTGCAGGCTTGGTAATGAAAAGAACAGCAAGATGTTTTCACTGGTTTGGAAAGGCTCAGTCTAGCTTCAGAAATTGTGTTTCAGAAGAGAAGCACAAGCTGCTTTGGGAGAGGAGAATAGGTCTCAGGATCTCTAGTCTGCTCTGCCAAACGCCTTGGGATGTTATGGGAGAGATACACCTCAGGACAGGGACCAAAAAGTGGTATTTTATGGCTTGTTCCACATACCAAAGGTGCAAGGGTGCAAAGGTGCCTCTGTCATCTCTCAAATTCAGATAATGTGGACCTAACCGGATCCGTTTCCCAAAGGACTGTTTCATGTGAGAGCACTGTTAGTGCAGATGGCAAGTAATTACAGGTGGCAGTATGGTCAAATCTGTGAGCTGACTGGAGGATGTAAATCCTCACATGTCCAGTCATGGTCTGACTGTGGTGAGTGCTGAGAGGCACCCGAACCATTGCCAAGCATAGTTCATTGTCACTGAAATCAACAGCACTTTATACCCCAAGATATAGGGTTTATCTGAAATGAAAGAATTTTTTGAAGTCTCATGACAGTTATAGTACATAGTTTATAGTACATCCAAATGCAAATTGGGTCTAAATGCGATGCCTAATTTCCTCGGTCCTTTCACTGCTCGTCAACACTAAACTTGTACAATAAGGTACAAACTCTGTGGCATGGAGCTAGTCTTTAGATATGTTTAGCTTTTCAAAGACTGAGATATGTTCAGGGCAGAAATGTGAAGGCGTAGCATAAAATGCAATTAACTAACTTCAAATAACTTGTACCATTCACTGACTCTGGATTATATTTGTGATCCTGTCGCCATTCAGGACTGACAGTAAGAATCCCATTTCTATATCTAGAACAGCAAGGTGTTCCTGAAAACAGATCTTCCAAATGTGGATCTACTGTTTCCACAATGCTATTGGGATAAATCCAACATCACCAACGCGTAAATAGATGGAAAAACCCCCAAAATTTTTACATAGTGCTTTTACATTTACTCCTTCTAGTACTTCCCAGTCCTTAAAGCATCTTTCTTCGTCCATATGACAGTGTTACTGAAAATGAAGAGCTGAGGCATCCAGAAGCCAAGTCACTTGTCGAAGGCACGTGGGGAGTTCAAGCTATGATGATTCAATCACTGGTCTCTCCTTCTTTTACAGGAGTAAACAGCAATTTCTGGGTGAGCTGGTGCTTTAGGTGCTTATCTCTCCACCTGTGGGCATAGATATGATGTGGCAAGGAGCACGTCAACAGCTGAATCTGCTGCAGTCCATTCAAGTCTTCAGAGTAGCCCATTGATTCATCTGGTTCTCATGTTCTCAACTTCCCAGTTTGCTTTTTGGATTAAGAACCTGGTGTTTAATTTCCTGCCCAGTAGGCCAGATTCTTAAATCCCTACTTAACGACATTTGTATTTGTGTTTTGCGCAGGCAAAACATCCACTGATGCAAAGGAAACGTGCCCAAGTAAGTTTAAAGGAGCGGCTGTCTGCAGTAGTAGATTCTTGCGAACTATCTTCTGTCTGTACATCTGCATATTCAGTAGTAGCAAAACGCATAACAATAAGGAATAATTCTGCACCTTAGCATCCTCAGTTCTCTTAAGTGAGTCTCCTTCACACTTTCAGCTGAAATATGTTGGAGTGAAGGCACAAGCGAGATCACGCTTATACGCTATGCTGTAGTGTTACTACTCTTGCAGTAAGAAAAACTCGACACGCAGATCTTGTAAGGCAACATTTATGATGTACCTAAATTTAAATTCATCTAAATCCATTCTAAATTTTGCTAAGGGGGAAGTTGTGATTTCGTGTGTCTCCTTGACTTTATTTTTTCTTCTTTTGCCTTTAGATCTTGCCATAATAAAAAACTTGCAAATGAAGGCAAGAGTTTCACAGTTTTGTCTTTTTAGATTTTTTTTTTGCTATAGAGACCCCACAGTGTAACATACCTTAATTAATGGAAAGCAAGAATGGATTGCATAAACTCCCAATGAATATTGTCTAGCAAATTAAATCTGATTTAATGCTTTAAGCCAAAGAAATATTTGCATAGCTAATGAAACTGATTAACTTAGAATTAATTTGCAATGTTTAGTCATGCGACTTAAAACGAAAGTGATGTTAGTAATGTGTTGATTATTATTAGTACCCAAGATAATCAGGCTTGCTAGATGATTAAATGTAAATACATAGTAAAAAAAATGGTTCGTATTAATAAACAATTTCAAATAGGAAAATGGCCCATGATGATAAAGTGAAATCAAGGAGTGTTAATTGCACAAGTAGAAGTTAAGAAGTGTGGGGAAAGCTCAAGTTCCCTCTTGTCTCGTGAAAAGCTGCTGCTTTTTAACCTCCCTTTGGTTTGCTAATGATTTCTTTGTGACCTGTGTTACACTTGTGCCTGGGAACAGTCAGTATGGGCCACGAACCCTGCGTACCCAAGTGCTGTACAAACAGATCTCGGTGAGCTCACAGAAGTGTGGATGGGAACTAATGGGTAGAGGCATCACTGGGCAGGGAAGAAGAGATTGTTCGTCGGACAGCAGGGACCTTGGTTCACCAGCAGCTCAGCCGTAACCGGGACTAGTTATTTTTAGGCTCTGCAAGCCTCGATGCAAAGTTTTGTAATGGGATTGCAAGGAGGACTGTGTAGTGGCTTTTGGAGATGTATGGAAACTCTAGGGGCTCTACTGGAGAAAGCATGAAAGTGCATGCTTAAAAATGAAGTGCTCGGCCGTGCTAAGAGCTGGTATCACTCACTTGTAAGGATGCAGATCTTGCCAGTCAGTAACCTGAAAGAGGTAGTAGATAAATAACCTCGGTGTAGGAAACAAAGGGCCTGGAAAGCAAAGACAAGTAGTTAGCGTTTGATAGGATAGAGAGGTACCTAACGAAGTACTTGATGTTATCCCGCTGTCCGGAGGTTCAATCAGTCTCTAGAGTAACTGCAGACAGCTAAGGGATCATCTGTGTTATACCGCTTTTGGTGGTTTTCATGGGGTTTCTCGGAAGCTTGGAGTTGCTGTAGCTTCATGGCGGAATTCAGGGCTCAGCCAGCGCACCCCGCCGGATGGCACTGGGGACAGTGGGGTGCAGCTGCCTGTCCTAGCCCAGTATGAGGACTCCCTGGGGCACATGTACTCTTCTGCCCCGGTGCGACAGGCTGGCCAGCATCTGTGGGCACAGGGTAAGGGGGCAAAAGCTGGAAAAACGAATCTGGCCCTTTAACCTCAACCTGTAAATCTGATTCTTATCTCCAAATAAATAATTTTCTTAGTGTGTAAAAAGGATAAAATTCTGGCTGCAAATGAGATCTTAGGTTCTCACTTTATAGTGCTGTTTATTGCTTAAAATTGCCTATTTAAACAGGGTGTTTTTGTGCTTTGAATTTTCATAATGTGAGAGTCAGATCAGAGTTGACTAGACAATTTATTCTCTTGGGTACACTAATGTAAATAACAATTAAATGGAAGTACAAATCGGTTTTCATACAGCTGTGGGCAGAATTTGACCCAGAGAATCATCAGTTGACTCCACATTGGCACACTCCTATGTTTTGTCTATGAATTAGGAAAAGAAATATAAATTAAATCAACTTTTTATCCATCAAGAAGAAGCTTGGAATTGTCTTGTCTGAAGCCTTGTAAGTAGGAGTTGCTTTTCTGTGTGAATTTTCACAGACTGTTTCTCGGGATGGGGTGTCCGCAGAGCTTATAAACAAGAAAGACAATGTTGGGGGAAGGCAGACGCCCTCTTCTGGGTCAGATAAATACGATAACTTTGCCAGCTGACTGTTGTGGCCAATGCGCTGGAGTCTGCAGCTCATGCTGGTCAGGCAATGTAAAAGATCATGTGAACTTTCCTCATCCACGTCACTGTGAAGTCTGTAGTAAGTTTTACCTATGTGGCCAAAGGAAAAACAATGGTCATAGGATTTTTTTGCTTGAGATGGTCAAGTGGAAACCTGCAGCAGAAGGGTAACGACAAACACATGGTGATGCAGACACGGTAGTCATTTGCACTCTCCATGTGTTTCTCTGCTGCTAAACTGCTTGCTTGATGTACCGTTACATCTTCTCATTGTGTCTCCTTAGTGCTTTCGTGGCTGGGTCTCATCCCTCTGTGACTCTTGCCTTTCCAATGTCTGAACATGCCTGCGGTGTGGATGTTTTTTTTCTTTTTTCTCTCCTCCCTTCATATCACTAGGTATCAGATCATTTTGACCTAATTCTCTCCCCTTGAGTCCTTAACATGTAGTTTTCCAATGCCTGTGGGTTGTAATCCTATCTCTGTTATGGCTGGTGAAGTCTCTTGATAGCCACGAGAGAAAGGCTAAATTCGACTAAACTCTGAGCAGCCGTTCTTGCACAATGCTGCAGTGTGCCGTTCCTTCTGGTATCTTGGGAGCCCTTCCCTATAGGGTAGCAGCCCTATTTCCCCATAATTCACTGGGATCCATGACTGTCAGTAAATAAACAGTATAAACATCAGTTTTCTAGACTCAGTTGCAATGTTATGCAGCCCTGTCTTCTCTGTAGCTTAGCAGGTGCTCCGGTTCCTTCTGTATCACATAGATATGCTTCTTGCTCCGTATATCATCCTTTAGAAGTGACAGCGCTATCTTCCCAGATAATGTGAATGCATTCATGGGATGTTTCAGAAACTGATGTTTCCGTGTCCTGCGTTTTTCTAATGTAAGTGAAGAGTGACCTGTAGCTGAATAAGGAGAAGGAGGCGCATCCTGGTGTGAAGACAGGTGACCCAGACTGTGTGGGCACGTTGCGTGGCTCTGCTAGATGCTTCAGTGTGCCTGTTTTTGAACGCCATCTGAAGTTGTCCTCTTTGTCAAATGACGGTAATACCTCTTCCTTCATGCCATCCGTTTCAGAATTTTTATGTTTTATTTTTTAAGGTAGCTGCTCTTATGATGGCCTGGCCTCTGCTCGGATATTCTAGGTGCTGCTGTAATAAAATAATGTGGCTTCCATACACCATGTCACAAGTTCCACTAGCTTCTCTATGTCCAGGGGCTTCACTGAGGGCTGTGGGGAGAGCTGGGGGGAAAGGGGTGTCAGCAGGCACCTGAGAGCCCTGGAGGTGTAGGATATCATCTTCATAATATTGTCCAAATGCTATCATGATATATAACCCACGTGTACACATGTGTATTTAGCTCCCAAGTGGTGTTCAGGTTTACTTGTTCCAGTAAAAATCAAAAGGAACCATAATGAAATTGGTTTAAACCAGGGCAGAATCAGGCCACTGCCAGGTTCAAGATATTGTCATATTCAGGATAACCCTAAATACTGATCATCTTATTAGAAAGAACCTCCTCCATTGCCTCCGTTACTGCATAAAAGATCTAGCCTTATACTGTGTTTAGTGCAAGAGAACAATGTTTATAACATGAGAGTTTCCTGCTTATAATGTAATAGTATTCTTGGTGAGTGTCTCTTGATGTTTTACAACAAAATTGTAAGCCTGTTTAAGTGATATGTTACACCACAGCCTGGATAGTAAGCTCAGGTAAACAGGTTCTCTGAGAAGATTTAAACTGGGAGGACAGTCGCTATAAAGTCTAACAGGAATTCATTGCACTTCACAGATGGAACAGATAAAAAAAAAAAAAAAAGCCCATAACTGCACACAGCAGGGAAAGAAAATCCTAAATTATGAAGTTACAAAGAAATCCTGTTGCAGGGTGCCATACAAATGTCTTGGAAAAACATTTTAATTGATTCTTTAAAGGAGTAGATGAAAAGCGGGCTTGGTGACCAGCTATTTTAAAAAGCTTCCCAGACTACCTGTCCCCAGCAGGCCGGGCTAGGAAGCCCGTGTGGTTACCTTTGGGTGGACAGTGAATGGGGACTGACTGCAACCACATTTTGTGTTGCCAAAAGCTGACACAGAACTGCAGACTGAGGAGCACGTGTTCTGATAGTCCCAAGCAGTTAAAACTCGCGTGAAGATTTCCTGCAAATCACCCAACCATGAAAAAGGAGTAAATGTCAGGATTTGAAAATTTGTTTTCTATTCTTTAGCTTTTAGGGTTTGCTTTCTCCCCGCTCTCCCAACTCCTCTCTGTGACCATGAGGACTAGAGGCTTATTTTGTAAACGGCGAGTTGAAAAACGCATCAGCTAGTGAAAGATTTGCCATTTAGTCAATCAAGATGACAACACTAAATTGAAAAGGAACAACAACAACAACAATAAAAGCCACTGGCAATGAGCATGGACTAGGAAATTTAGAGCAAGTGATAGTTTTCAGAGCTCTGATATGCCAATAAAGTACAGAAAAGCAGGGGAAAGCCAGCAGAGAGGCTTGGAGCTGGAGGGAAGGAGCATCTCTGAAATGGCTGTCAAACCCACAAGTTGTCAAAAAAAATTTTTGGAAGTCTGGAGAGAGTTACAGTCAGTAAAGCTTTGCCAGTTAATGCTGGCTCAAGATCTTAGTTGTACTCCTTAGTTAGGAGTCCCTTTACTTAACGAGGAGCTCTTCTTATGGACTGGCTAAACTGCAGCAGTGAACTTGTTCTTGGTGCAAGTTTATTGTGGTAGGCAGGAGTAACTCACCAGAGTCAATGAAATTGGTGTCTAAAATCAGTGCTGTATCTGACTCAGAGCTGTTGGCTTCATCCTCTGGTTTTGTTGCAAGCCAGGTTTTGAGGGAAACGGAACAACATGCTTAAAATAATAAGGTTAAAAAAACCCCTCTGTCTTTAATCCTGAAGAATTTGTGTTTTTACTATTTTGCCTGTTAGCACTGGAGCCACCCCAACAGCGTTGTTATTGCAGGGAGTTGCAATAGCCTGCCTAGATATATTATATTTAAAAGAGAAACTTTGCTTCACAGTCAGAATTTAACAGTTACCTTCCAGCTTTGATTTTACTCTGGGAATATAGGCACTGAATTGCCACCTGCTATCAGTTTTCCCTCATCCTTTATACAAGCCCACATCGAGTCCTTCCATTGTAAAGGCTTGTCTCTAACTTGGTAACCGCTTACACAGGGAGGAAATGACAGGCTGAAATGTTTTCTTGCTTCGCGACCCCATTGCTTGCCTAAAAAGAAAAAAAGATGGCTTGGTGTCTCTCCCTCATCCTTCTTGCAATACCCAGACAATAGATGGGCATGGCTTTTTAAATTCTGGACAGATTTTACCCACTGTGAAAAAGTGTATAATGCTCAAAGAGATCATGTGAACATCTACGCTGACAGCTGTGTTAAATGGTGCCTGATTTCTGACTGTGAACTGGCTGGGTATTGACTTTGTGTAAATAAACAGAAGGTTCTTTCCAAAACCTGCCTGTCAGTCGCCGATAGAATACAGTTCCCTCTGCTGCAGGGGTTGTTATGTGGACGTCCATTGCATGTGCCGCATAGGAATTCAGACTAGATATTCCTATCACATTTGTCTTCCTTATTTATATGAAGGTTTAGAACTGATCCTGTGTTACGAGTGAGTTGCTTTACTTGCGTGCTACGAGCAAGGCTTGCCCTCATCTCTCTGTGCCCCGGAACNCCTGTCAGTCGCCGATAGAATACAGTTCCCTCTGCTGCAGGGGTTGTTATGTGGACGTCCATTGCATGTGCCGCATAGGAATTCAGACTAGATATTCCTATCACATTTGTCTTCCTTATTTATATGAAGGTTTAGAACTGATCCTGTGTTACGAGTGAGTTGCTTTACTTGCGTGCTACGAGCAAGGCTTGCCCTCATCTCTCTGTGCACCGGAACAGATCAGACGTGGCCTTGACATTAGCTGGTAGCATACCTGTGCTTAGAAAACAAGCAAAAAATAGCATGGCAACAGCATGGAAGCAGAAATGTTAGTAGCTATAATTTTACACTGTGGTTTGCTTTTGGCCATTTGCTGCATCTGCAGTTTCTCGTAAGGCAAGTNGCACCGGAACAGATCAGACGTGGCCTTGACATTAGCTGGTAGCATACCTGTGCTTAGAAAACAAGCAAAAAATAGCATGGCAACAGCATGGAAGCAGAAATGTTAGTAGCTATAATTTTACACTGTGGTTTGCTTTTGGCCATTTGCTGCATCGGCAGTTTCTCGTAAGGCAAGTGTATTGTTGTCAAAAGGGGGACAGGCAGAGGTCTATCTTAAAACTTGACTCCTTATACCCGAGTCATAAAAGACCTCTAAAGAAGTGTAGCTGTAGTTCACAGTAAAGGTCATTTTATATTGCCAAAGGTAAAGAGATCTTTGATGTGACAGACAGTTTATATGTGTGTTTGTATGACGTGCAAAAAAATGCCAAGAGCACAGAATAGGTAACAATAAGTAGTAATTAAAAACTACAATCCATAGAAAGTTTGTAATTTTCTGTTAAAATCAATTGGATTTTCATTTTGGACGTTTATTATTCATAATGGAATAGATATATTCATGCCATATACCAATCATGAACCCCCTGCTAATACCCACTACCTGAAACCTATGGCACTTTAAAACAGTGCGTCATTTTGAAGTCTGCAGTAGGCATGTGCATTTGCTTGGCTGTGCTTGCTTCCAAGGGAGTGTGCCTCAGGTGAGAAAGTGTCCTGGTTTTACTGCTGCAGGCAAATGCTATTTGCAAAGGGCACAAAAATTAACTGGCAAAGCAGGCTGAGACACTATTTCTTTCCCTACTGAATGGGGGAGTAAAATTTCATGCTGGTGTTTGTATGCTTTTTGGATGTGGAGGTTTTGTTTGCTAAAGTTTCAGAAAGATAAGACAGCAGCTGAGAGCTGATACGGTTGGATGTTTTTTCTACAAAGTTGTTGATTTTCTTAATGCAGTAAGTGTTATGTTTTCACCCCATGGTCATTCGTTTTTGGTAGTGCAGATCTTTGACATTGTGGAGGTTAGATGGTTTTCAGTGGGGGAAGATGGCTAATGACTGCAGTGATCAGTTAGATAGGACTGCAAACTGTCGATAAAAATATTCCTCGCTTGTGGGGCGAGCAGGGTGCGTGCCTGTGCTGGCTTCACAGTGCCCCCAGCTCCTGCCCAAGGACTGCACCCCTTGCGTGTCCTCCAACTCCGCTTGGTAGCATGGAGGGTGGCAGGGCTATTTTCTTCCTGGATGGTGGTTTTGGTAAAGACACGGAGAGCATCTGTTTCCAAGCTGCTTTCTCCCTCACCTTCACCATTTCCTTCCCATTCACCACCCTTTTCTTCCAGGGTAGCATACATGGAGCCGTGCTTTGCAAAAGCGGTCTTGCATGCACAGGGCTTACATATTTTGTCCTTTTGGGGCAGCTGAAGCATGCAGGGATGAGGTTTACTTACTGCTTGCTGTACTGAAAATATGTAGAATTCACTGCTGCAGGATCTGCCTGAAGTCAGATTTAAGAAAAAGAACAAATCCTGAATATTTGATGCCCATAATGTGATGTTCATCTCCACATGCTGGAATTGGATTGGGAGAGTGACAGTTCGTATTTCAACCTGTAAAGTGATGTGCTTTGGCAGCAAAGCTAGGTGAGTGGAATACACGGTTGATATATTACATCAGGCTTATGCTTATTTCATGCCAGTGTCCCTTTGAGGATATCTAGAGCACAGTTCTTTCTCAATAACAAAGGGAGCAGCAAGAGAACCTGGTCCCTTACAAGTGGTATTCACTTTACTTTTGATCATTTTACCATTTCTACTGCTAAGGGCAGGATAGCGGATGAAAGAGTTCAGCAAACCCTATTTCTCATTGATGTCTTTTCTAAGCAATCATAGCATTTCAGTTTGATTTACTGTATTTTTTTTTTTCTGAAAAGATTATAAACTAGAGAGCATATTGACTGGAAGAAAATAGATGCTAATCTTCTGAAACTAATGTTTAACCAGTGATGGAAAGAAAGTAGCTAACTAATAAGCTTCATCTAGCTAATTAAATAAAGTTGGTTATTCTGCTGGAAACAGTTAATGAACCTTAAGTAATAGAATTATTTTGAGAATATTAAAGCAAGAAAAAAATGATTACTCATTGAAGACTAAATAATTGCAATGTATTCTTCACTATGAAAGGTTATAGATGCCAAAGACCAAATAACCACTATGCTTCTGATTCTCCATAAAAGGGTATTTTGCATGAGTTATTACATTTGATATCTAGCTTGTACGAAATTTTCTTCTTTAAGATAATCGCCGATGATCTCTAAGGGAATTTGCCTCCCTTGGTTCCTCTGATTATTCTCAGTTTTAGGGACTTGCAGTATTTGATTGCCCTTAAAATCAGCCATGATTGTATTAACTGTGCAGAAAGGATGAAGGGCAATGATTCTGATCACAGTGGTAACAGCTCTGAGCTAAGCCCTGCGGTCTGCTCCCTTGCTGAAATGCTGCTGGGGCAAAGGAGGTTGGCCTCACGGGCAGAAATCCTTCCTCTCAGCTGGAGTTCAGCTTGTCTCTGAAATGTTCCTCATCTCTTCTATTTCGAGATTATGGACAAAGCGGGTCTTTCTCTAAGAATGGCAGGCTGTAGCCTAATTACCCCTGCAAGTGCTGGGAGCTTCGATTTTGGGAGCAGAGTTGGCTTAATGCTGGGCGTTTTGGAAAATCCTACCTGGCTCTGTCCTAATAATCACTGTAATTCTTTTCCTCTTAGCATCTGAAAGCTAGCACGCAAGGTGGTTAGAAAAACCAAAACACAGAAACCCCTGAGCTGGGAGGGAAGCTCATGCAGAGCTGCTGTCCTAGCCAGCTCCGGATAAATGACTTTTATTTGCGAGGAAGATCCTGGGCAAAGGGGCAGCGCGGAACAGCCTGTCCTAGGAGGTATCCCTGCAGGAAAGCGTTAGCATGCCTGCTCTTGCTCCCCTGCTAACGCCGGCGTTGTCGCACCCGTTGCTGTCCTCCGTGCCGATTTAAGAGCCACCCCTGCTCCCTGCCTAGGAGGCAGATAGGGCTCAGTCCCTGCGCCACCCTAGTGATGTGTTTTGCCATTTTGTAAAGGCCCTTTGGTGAACAGGGAAGGCTCCCTGCTCGTCCAGCTCCCCACTGTTCGTCTCTGTGGGGGTCAGGCTCAGTTTGGAGGGGAAAAAGCCAAAAAGCTATGTCCGTTGGGAGAGAAAGGAACTGGATTTCCACCTGCCGCCCCGAGCCTGACTCAGCTCCCTTTCCCTTCCAAGGACATCAGATGAGAACAGCAAAGAGCAAAACACATCCTCTTGTTTTCACTCCTTTCACTTATCTTCAGCGCCCCGTACCACACACGCTCTCGACGAATAGTCCTTTAACTTTGCGAAGAGCAGCCGTCCTAAATGTGGATCCGACTCATATGATCAGTGAAATAAACATCTCAGCCATTTAAAATTATATCTTACGCTTGAGAGAGATGTGCTGAGGACACAGAGAAACAACAGATTTAATTAGACTTTTAAAATGTGACACATCTATTATATGTTCCGTTACCGCTTTAAAAAAGTCTCAGTTTCTGTGTAATAAATCTTTCTATAGTACGACCGTTTAATTAAATGGGTGTCAGCACTGGGAACAATTAAAATAAGTTTATGCAGTTTCAGGGAAACCCTATAGCAAAGTGTGCAAAATAGCATAGAATAAAATGAAAAATTAAACCCTTAGTGGGTTTGAGTTGCTGCATATAAGCAATTTGATAAAAAGCATTTCAAGAAAGTAGGCAATTTTACAGTGTAGAAAGTAGTCTCTTCTGCCTCTAAGGTATCAGCCCATGTCCCCTGGATTTTTTGCCGTTGGCAAAACACCCCAGATGGATGTATGCATTAATACTAATAAGTGAAATTAATCCCTGAGAAAAAAAGCCTTCTTTAAAGCCCCAAGGAGGAGTGAATCTCACCTAGCAGAAAGTAGGCATAAAGAGGGCAAAAAAGGTCTTTCTATTCTGAATAGTCTCTGAGCAGTCTCAACCAAGAGTCTCTCTGCTTGCAGGATTTAGTGCCTGAGATCTGAGGCCCAATTTGATTTCAAGGTGTAGTTTGCGTAGTAACATGTGTAAGCAAACAGGGATGCTTTCTTAAGGAGAACACGATATATATATTTTATTGCATATTAAAACCCATTTCAGTGTTGCATTCAACACAGAATTTTTACTGTGTTTCCCCTGCTCTGCCTCAGTATAAATAAGCAGCCTTGAAACGAACATCAAAACTAAATGGCATTGAATGTAATGAAACAACATTGAGTCTAATGAAGCAGAATTGCTATGTAGACAAGGATGCTTTTATCTCATTGGAATTTTTATGTCCTTGCATGTCTCTTGGCTGCATTTTTGTAACCTGATTCTTAGGAAATGTCTGATATCTCCTTATGATTGTTAACAGAGACCAAGACAGCGCTGTAATGCGTGCTTAACAGAGTACTGTGAAAGTAGTATTGGGTTTGCTGTTTTAGAAGCAAAATGGTTGTCACGCTCACCTTATTACAGGGAGCTGTCTGTAAAATTTGGTAACCTCAAAGTGCCAATAGGTCTCCTAAGAAGAACGGGTTACGCACAGCCAAGGGCCAGGTGAAAGCGTTACTTGGAAGCTCCCTGCCTGTGAGCGTGCGAGCCCTTCCGTTACGTCTTGTAATGTCTTTGTCCAGATACCAGCAGCAGTAACAGCAAACCTCATAAAACTTTTTTTGGGCTGAGAACCATGCCAAAATAAGAGTTTTCACTTTCCTGCTGTAGCATAAGTTGTACCAGGACACTAGCTGACCGTCCTCTGCCAGGGAAGGGTGAAACACGCAGCCGCTGCCCATGCATCTGCCCTTCATCACCTCAGGCTCTTGCAGGAGCTCTGAGAAAGTTCTTGGTTCTTCCGGCACAAAGGAAACTAACTAGTAAAGACCTTCCTCACATATACTTTTTCTTATCACCTTCTTTTGACTTTATACTTGTAAGTCAAATCCTTAAATATAGTTAGCTTGCACCTCAACATCTTCTTCCGCTTCCTCACCGATACATGCTTTTGGCCATTTTGAGCAAGCGCTCAAAATTTAGGCTTTGAGGTTAATGTGCCGCAGCTCCTCGTATAGGAATGGGGTGGAACAGAAGCATGTGAGTAAATGCTGCTATTCAACTGTGTTGAGAGTGGAGGTATTGCTGATAGTACACTGATACACGAGGCCCTTTCAAATTCCCTGCAACTCACTTGAACGTAAAACCAGATGATGACAAGGTAAATTAATGGGGTTTTTTTTGTCTGAAATGCAGTTGCTGGAAGAAATGGAAGCAAACAATCATGATGTCTATTGCCTTAAACTATCCTGTTCTCTTAACAGCTACTTCATTTGAAATACCATCAGCACTGCCAAATCTTGCAGGTGTGGTGCTGTTCTTAAACCTCTTGCTCCTGGAAATATATTATTTTTTTTTTACCGAGAATTTCTGTTGCACTAAAAATTCTTTCTAGACCCCTGACCCGTTGCTTCTGTCTGTGCGCTGCCAGTTAATGGGGACAGTGCACGGAAGATTATGGCATGAGCTTTCACATATCTATGCGTTTTTAAAGGCCGAGGACTCAGACTTGGGCCTTAAAATGCGTTCCTCAGCAGCCAGATATCGCATCAGCTCTGCTTAAGAAATACGCATCGATTAGCTGGGCTTTCTATTCCTCTCCCACGGGTTGTTGAGTCTGTAATCAGAAAATTAGGGGAATGGCTAGCTGGCCCAACTTCCAAATATTGAAAGACCTCAAAGTAATGTAGCACATAACTGAAATCACATAAAGTTTGGGTATGAGAAATGAAGCTTCTGACATCTCATTTTCATTACGAAGATGGTAACAAGAATGGAAAATGTCACAAGAATAATTCACTTATCTTCCGTCTTTCGTACTATAATTATATAGTCCTTCTCGCTTTGGGCTTTGCTTTTCCTACATAACTTTTGGGACAAGGTGGGTTTGGCTTTTAATGGTCTAATAAATACAAGTGATACCTTGTGATTTGTTTAATATTTTGAACTGAAAGTTCAAGGGTACGAAGATTAAAAAGTCATTGGGGGAAATGCTCTCAGTAAAAGCCATCTCTTGCTGGAAGTAACACAGTTTCTTAAGTAAGCATAAAATCAGTTTAAGAAGGCTCTGAGCCCAAATTAAAGCAGAAAGGAGAATAATGTTAGTGCATAGATACCACCAGCTACAGAAGGGTAAATGAGATGGAAAAATCAGGCAGGGAAATAATACCCAGGATTTCCCATAGGATCTCTGCAGCATTGATTATGATTTTTGGGGAGTTTTTTTGAGCACATGTAGAAAATCTGCCTGAAAGTCAGTGGGACTGAAGTAATGATTGAAGTGCTCTTGAGCCTACTCTTTCCAGTTTGGCTTTTGCTAATTGAATTGGAGCTTTTCATGACCTTTTCATGTAAACGATTGTAACGCTGTAAGTAACCGGTACCTTTTTTTTTTTTTTTGTGTATGTACCCTGAGACGGGGAATTTGGCTCAGATAACTCCATTCTGAGCAAACACCCAGTACAGCAAAGTGTGTCAAGCTTACTGCAAAGTTAACGCTCTGAGGGCGATGCAGTGGTGTGTTTAAAGGCATATGTAGTTGAGTGCAATGATTTGGGCGTGTGCTGAAGGTCTGCCATCAAGCACTGCTGTCTTCTCACCTGATGGAGAAAATCTTGTTCCTACTGCATGTGTTACGGCATACCAAAAAGGGCTGAAGCTTGCATGGCGAACGAAAAAGCTGTGCTGCTGAGATCATCCATCCCAACTTTAAAAGAAAATGTGTTACGAGAGCGACGTCTTCCCCCTCCTCTCATGCATGGCTATGCCTGTGCACGCGCTGTATTTTCTCATTCTGCACTTTGACCCTTTTGCACTTCTCTACCCCTCCTCAATGCCTGCACCACGCGCAAGGAAATTACGGTATCACCAGTTCATTGCTGGCTGGGGCTCTGCTTGCAAAGCTCCAGATGAGACTGAATCATGGAGTATTTTATGAAAAGCCTCCTGCTGCCAAACAACAGTCTTGAATTCCAGCACCTGCCCACATCCTGTCTTCTCTCCCAGGTCTGAGGACTCTCCTTCCCTTCCCTTTTGTGTGGGAGGGAGATGTAGGAGAAATTCAAGGGCTCTTTGTCCCAACTTTTTCCCCTGCTCTGAAGATGCTCAGTTACAGAGGGCTCTGCCTTGCCCCTCTTCTCTTCTCGGCAATGCTGCAGGATTGGTGAGGGAGGAATCATTCAAGGCTGCTGGCAGGAGAGGCTGAAATCATGTTATTTGTGCACTGTGAGAACTGGAGACCTGAGACAGATCGGTCTTTTTCTTCTCCCAGGGAGAGTCTGGAGAGTTTGTATCTTTCCCTGGGGTCCAGGACAAGTGCCCTGTTTGCTCTCCTCCGAAATAGGCTCTTTTCATCACAGCAAATGGGGGCATGTCTGCAAAGATCTTGAAATACGCTCTTAATTTTGCGTATTTCTTCTGAATGACAATATAGGAGCCATTTCTCTAACACATCTTCTCTCTGTTAAAGCAAACAGGCTGAGCAGACATATGACGGGGGTTTCTAGTTGTGTATTTGGTAAGTAGAAGGCAGGCATTTTATCATTTTGGTGAAAGGATGTGAGTGTGAGGTGTGAGGGCTGGAACGTAATTAACAGTTATTGTACAATAAACAGTTTATTGTACATCTGAGCATATCTACATTTTTACAAGATAAACCTTTTGTAGCTCTGGCGAGCCTGGAAGAACAACCCGGCTGTGCAGGGCTGAGAGATTTGGGAAGAGAGCTGTCTTCACTGCTGCCACAGGTCCGGTGGAGACGCTGGTCCCATGGATAGATAGGCAGAAGGGCGCTGATAGCTACGTGTGATTGGTTCTGAAAGTGTGGTTAATATCATCAAGCGTGGTATTTTCTCTCAGTATTAAAGGTGGAAATGTGTTGTACCTGTAATTATCATTGTCTAACTTAAAAGTGTTACTGCAACTGTGCTAGGTCATTCTGACCTTCTGCAGTGGAAAGAGAAAATGCTATTTAGTACTTCTTTTATAGTTTCTTAACAGCATCTTTTTTTCCCTGAGATGTTCTGAGCAGTTAAACCAGCCCTCCCACAGAGTAGGATCATGCTCTTCTTATTTAGTTGCAGAAAACATTTACCATATACTATAGCAAATCACACAATCAATCTTCATGCTAATCATTCTCTGCTGGAAGCTATTTACTACAAAAACTTCTGAAATTTTCTTACTAGCTGGAAAGCAGAGAGTCACAGCCAAAAGAGTGATTCACTTACGTTTAAAAAAAATAAAACCAAAATTGAATACTTTGAAAAAGGTTGGAGTATTTCAGATTAGATGGGTAATAGCTGAACAAAGAGACGCTCAGAAATTGTCGTCTTCAGTGGGGCTTCTCCTTTGATCCCCCTGAGATCTAATTCTAGCTGAAGTCACTTGCCTCAGCCTTTATTTGCTCCTGTGCTGCCATTTAAATTATGGACCTCTAATGATTTCCATTCATTCTGTTGCAGTGATTTTGTTAGAGTTAGCTCTGATTTACACCAGCACCCACGGCTGTGCCTAGGGCGTGCAGCTCCCTTTGTGCCCAGAGCAGAATCTCCAAAGAAGGTTTCAGTATCATGCTGCCCATATGCACTGCAGTAAATTTTGCCCCTCTTGCATTGCACAGCTACAGAGCTACCAGCTGGTACATGATTTAGAAATTATAAAGTTCTGCTGAGTCCTAGAAACCTGCCATTTCAGGTTGTATTTTGTATGAAATATACACTATTTTCTTCTATATTGCTAAATTCAGCTCTAACAAGCAAATGCTTAGATTCCTGCTTCTGATTGTGACACATACTCTTCTTCTAGAATATTCCTCCTCCTGATAAAAGAAGAGAACTTTGATTTAGCTATGCTGCAAGATGTCTGGTGCCTGCCTGATGTTCCACTGCTTCCCCAGAACATTGCAGTCTGCGCATCGGGAAAAAAGGTAAACTCCAAAATCTTTGCTGGGATCCAGAACGGTTAAATGTGCTACACAATTGCAGAGCCGATTAATACAAAAAAGAAAAATCATCATCACCTGCAACTTACCCGTGCGTCTACGTCCTACAGCGTAGGGTAGGATGTAGCAAGCAAGGGGACTGATGGAGTGGGATACGTCAATGCCCATCTTGCAGAAAACCTGCTGTGTATGCAAAAGGTCCTGGGGCCCGAGTGAGGTTTTGTGCTTGTTTTGCAGCACCGAGGAGGAACACTTCTGGATATGTGAGAGCCTTAGACCTCTCATTTTGCTCTGTGGCCATTCTGACTATGCCTACGCAGCAGTTATGGAAAGTGTGTAGAGACTTATGCCGGTTTGGCTTTGAGGGAGTTTGAATAAAGTAGCAGTGATTTAAAAAAAAAAAAAGAAAAGAGAAGATATGTAAAGCTATTGGAGTTTGTGGAAGGTCATTCAGAAGGCAAATGGACAGATACAACACAACTGAACAGAGATCAGGTTATTCTGGAAAGGAAACATAGAAATTTGCTTTTAAATATATATCTGGTATAGAGCTGCAGCATGCCTCATCCTCTGCTGCACTGTACATTTGATTTGCTTTCCAAAATCAAACGGCTTAAGGTTTGAGTCACCCTCCATTAAATTGAACAAAATGAAAATGCCAACACTTTTGGAACATGTTGATGCGGGCCCTAAATTGGAAAACAAACATAGCATCGAGCTGCCCTTCTCGATGCGAATGGAGAGAAAGCAGCTATTTACTAAAGTGGGGAGTTTGGAGGACTGGTTCTTTTGCTCTCTGTGTTGGGGAAAAACTCCAGACAACAGAAAACTTCACTCTCTGTTGAGCGACATCTGCTTCTTGGCTCATTTCTGATGTTACTGTTATCACTTGTTTCTTATTTGTCTTGTTCAGTAGTCAAAAGCTGCCCAAAGCTGCAAATCTGATTTGTAGGAGGAAGTCTGATAAATCAGAATTATCTGGGACATCAGCAAGTGCAATGTGACCCCTGATGAGGTTGCCGGGGACGGGTTTCAGCCTCTCTTACCAGCTGAGTGCAGCCTGTTTGGTGGGAGATGGAAGAAAGGTGGGAGAGTGTTTGTCGTAAGGTATTACAGAGTACAGCCAGGAGTGGGGCACTGTTACGGCAGGAACTTTGGGAACCCGAGCTACGCTTGCAGTCTCACCATTACCCGTTATTGCTTTCCCTCCTCCTCACACCCTCCACAGATCGCTGCAGGAGAGTGTGCGGGCGGTAGGAGGTTTTGCCATCAAAAGGCATCTGGGAGGCTAAGGCTACAGGAAAATGATGTTAAATTGTGAACCTGAAGGCCTCTGCTCAGGAAAGCGCTGTGTGTAAGCCCAGAGCTACGTGGGGTAAGAGTGGGGTGTCAGCAGGAGCATGCAGCGCTGGGGTTTGCAAGTGGGGTGAGGTACCCCACATAATCCTTAGTGCAAAGTATGCTCGTTACTGTTTCAGCAGAGTTGTGATTTCCAGCTTAATGGATTTAAGACCCACGGTGATTGATTCTGAAAGTAGCTGTTAATTTTCTCCTGTGCAAAAACCACTGTTGGCAGCGCCTGCGTTGTAGCATGGTCGTACTCAGTGCACCGTTCTGAGTGCAATCCTCGATGACCACAACACCTCATAGGTACTACATGACAATGTTTTCTTTGCATGGTGGTACAAGGCAGGACCTCCTGTAGCACTCAGGGATGGAGCCAATTGGATGAATGTGCCCACCCTGGGTTCAGACAGGCCCCTTCTCAGCTGAAGTGGGCAAGCAGCTCATATGTTATCTGGTTTTTGTGGCCGCAAGAAGTGGAGGAGCTATGACTAAGGCTGCCAGAAGTGAGATATGAGAGGAAACAGGCCTTACTTGCTCAGTATTGTAACCAACGGGAAGGTTGCTGTCTTCTGATACAAGCCACCCAGGACGCTATGCCATACAGACCCCGTTGACTGCAGTGCCACAAGAGCAAGGCCTCATTATATTTCCAGGCAGGTGGAGAGTGGCCTCTGGGCAGGTGTTGTGGGCGCCGTAGCTGTGTGGTGTTTTCCAAAACTTACAACATGCTGGTTGTGGAGGCTCCTTTGAATATCTTCCCTCACTTGTGATACCCATCAGCAAAGGGGATGGTGGCACAGGGTGTTCCTTGTTGGTGCATGTTACCTGATCCCCATGGTGACACGTTACCCCCCAATATGGTTACAAAGGCATAGAGGTAAATAGGCAGATTGTCCATTTAAACCAAATACTGGATCTTGTCTGTATTTCTGCGACATAAAGAGGAACAGTGATGGAAAGTCACTGCAACCTGATGGACTCATGGACCCAAGAATAGGTCTCCACTCTAATTAATGATTGCTGTCCCTTAAAAAAGGGCATTTTAATGTTTTAAATACTCATTTCATAATGATCAGAGTTTTCAGGTTGCACAATAGGGCTGATTAATGTGCACCTCAGGTGTGCCGGAGGCTCACGTTTATTACACACACCGCGCACCCATTAATCGACAGTGCGACATGCTCTGTCATGCTGTATTGCTTAATTACATTGTCTCCCCACAACCAGGGCTTATGTGCATTGCGCAAATCCATAAATACTCCAAGAGCCCCATTTCCACTGAAATCGATAGGAGTTTTGCCATCGTACTGGGATGAGAGCAGGACTTTGCTGTAAAAGTAAAATAAGGCAGATGCAGCTAACAGGGACTTTCAAGTGGGAAGAGGGGCAGCAAAGGACACGCGAATTGTGAAAGATCAAACTCAAAGGGGATCTGAAAAGATTACAGAATAAACTGTTAAATGTTAAAGGAGGCATGAGAGTAGCAAAGATAGAAGGTAGAATGAAAATTGGACAAGAGGTAAAAATAAGTAAGAGAGACTTCAAGTGAATAAAGAATAAGAAGCGAATGAGGCAACAGGGATTCTGTAAAATGGAAAGGATGATTTTCTAACAGAAGTGGCAGACACTGTTGAGTAAATAAATTAATTATGTGTCTGTTTTCACAGAGGAGAATGGGAGAAATTCAATATATCACAAACAAGAATGTTCCTGGAGCAGGACATCCACGCGGAGTGAGGGGAGGGAGAACAGGAGTAAGCGCACCACCGAGGCACGAGTGCTGGATGCCATGGCTCCCTTTCTGGTTCTCCTGGTGATTTGCTCTGTGATACACAACTGGTCTGCTTACCTCTCTGTGCTTTAGCCCAGGTGGTGGTGGTCTCCTGGGACAAGGTTTCTGCTTTTTGTCCAGTGCTTCTGAAGGAGGCAGGACCTGCCTGAGGACCTGTTCTGCTTCTGCATCACTACAGTCCCTGTTCACCACCAAGAAACTGCCAGATAACCAGCATGCATGCACTGCAAGAATAACTGAAAGAGCAGGAAATGGAGACCAGGGAAATAAACAACCAACAAACCAAACCTATTAAGTTAATTTTTGGCATCCATACTTTTTGCTTTTATCCTGTAGAATAATTTGCCACAATAGATATTTGACAATGTTTTAGTCAGTCGAGCCCTAGATGTCTATCAACTGTCCATCACAGGAATCTGTTTGATTGCATAATAGCAAAAGGAAGGCCTGCTGAGAATTGCTTTAATGGGCTAAATTAGCACTTGGTCGATTTACGAACACAGTGGCTGGCAGGGTTTGGAAGTATATTGGTCATTTGGCTCCCTCTTGTTTATGAATACATGTTAAGTGCAGCAGAATAAAGAAGGATACATCACATCTGAATGGTAAAATAATTGAATTCAAAGAGGCTGTAATCCTAAACTTCATGATGTGCTATTTTGTATCAGTCAAGGACCGCTGAATGTGGCCCTTCTCTTCTTTGCCACCTAGTACCAGGAATAAAAGTGAAAACGTGAGGCAAATTTAAAAAATGTAGCGAAGAAAAATATGATGTAATAGTTGCAGAATTAAAATATATTCATATCTAGATTAAAGAATTAAAAATATACTTAAAGCTCACAGATTAATGTAGCAAGTGCCAAAAATTAATTCGACAAGCGTACAAACCGAGTATCTCCAATTCCATATAAATCAGAGGTAAATAACTAGGCAGGCAATACTGGAAGTGTTTCAAGAGAATAAATGAACATTTGTTGGGAGAGAATGAGAAGAAAGACAAAAAAGAAAAAAAACAAAACCACAAACAGAAAAGGAAAAATCCAAGCCTTGCAGGCTCCTGCATGTAGCTGGAGGGAAAACGCAGTGCGTGGATCCTAATGGAGGAGGAGTCCGGGAACTGTTCAGCTTTAAAGCCTTGTTGCCAGAATATTTTAGGACCACATTGCCCTCTCTTTTTCACCTGTGTTAAAATAATGTGAGTAGTTTGACTTACAAGCCAACCCTGTCTCGGAGGGGCTGAATAGGGAGCGGTTCTGGCTCAAGGCGGGGAAGCAAGGCATGCCGAGTGTAATGCAGCTGAGATGCTGCGGCTCCCATTAGGCAGGGTGGGACTGAGCTCCTCAGCGGGGCTCAGCTCACTGCAGGGATGGCGACACTCCCAGGCAGAGACATCAGCTCCAGAGACGGCAAAGCACTCGACATGAGTTAAAAGGATGAAAGGGGATGGTACCACCACATCACCGCAGGCTTGGTTTGGGTACATAAATACAAGCGTGGTTTGATCACCTTTTACTGCCACGCTAAAAGCTTCATGCCTTGCTAAGGGAGGCAATTCTAAATGCCAGTGCTGATTTTAGCCTAATTTTAGCATTTTAATCTTGTGTAGTTACTAATGGCACTGTCTGTAATCCAACTTTGGGTGGAAATGAACCAGAGAAAAAAGGCAGCCGCCTCTTGCAGTTTGTTATTTGCTTTGCATTTAATTCAGCTGCTGCCATCCCAGTGCTCACAATCTGCACCACCCTGAAAAAACCCACGACAAACAGTAAAAGAGCTAGGGAGATTCAACTTGAGGCAGCTGCGACTGGGATGAAATACTTGTCTGGTCCTGGTAGCACTCCTCCGCTTCATCCCACTGAGAAAGTGAGCTTCAGCCTCACCAGGTGCGCAGGTTGCCTTGCGCTGCCGCTCGGGTGACGAGGGGAGCCCACCCGTGCCTTGGCCACCAGAGCTTTTTCTTTCATGGACAGTGCTGCAGCTTCGTGTCTCAAGGTGAAAGTCAAAGGTAAGCAGCAAGGCCCCGTGGATGCCTGGAGAACAAGCGGCTGGCCGGGAGAGACAAATACAGGCGTTGCAGACACTTGTATATATAACCCTAGTGTGTTGAGAAGGCTATTACCATTTTTCGCCACTGAGTTACTCCTTCACTGTGGGTGAAGAAGTATTAGACCAAAGCACGTCGTTTATCTGTTTAAAAAAGCTATTTTGACAAAGACCTGCTTACAGAGCTAGGAGTACTTTCCCCCCCCCCCCCCCCCC
>VZSC01013939.1:656733-731743 GCA_013398225.1 Steatornis caripensis | reverse complement strand
CCCCCCCAATAATAAATCTTTCATAACATTAAGGCATCGACATTACATCTCTGTTAGGGTAATTTACTCCCCACAGTAATTTTGACTTAGTTTGTTCTACATGGAGTGATATTTTAATCATCCTTTCAGTGCTTATTGATGAGGGTTTGCTGCAAAAGATGAGAAAATTAGTTTAAAATTATCCCTTGTGAATTTAAAACAATAACAAGGAAGTGAACACAGTCTAAAGCAAATTAAGAAATGTAATAGACTTAATAAAAGACTGATATTTGATTCAATGTACAAAATGACTGCAAGACTCACTATGGTGGGGCTGTAATACTCTCGCCAAGCTATGGTTTGGTTTGGTTTTTTAAATAAAACAGGCACAAATCTTCCCTTCTCTAAAGGTAAATAATGAATGACGTAAATGGTTTGTATTTTGTCCAATACTAAAATGTGTTACCTTGACTCAAGCACCATCTAAAAACTGCCTTATTCCTATACCCATCACCTAGGAATAATCTGCATTTCCTCACCCACCTTCAGGCCCCTGGCTTCAAAGCTTTCCTCTCATCAACTCCTGGCTCTTCCTTGGTGTGCGAGAGGATAGCTTTCTTCAGAGATTAATTAACTGTCAGTTCAGAGCGGGTGGAGTATCTTCCTCGGACACTAGGATCCCTGCAATCCTGCAAGGATGCAAAAGGGCGTCCTTGAAGGCTGAAATTACAGCTTCCAACAACCAGCTGTCTCGTTTTCTGACCAAACATGACACAGTCTCCACTACCAGCATTTTTGTTAAGTGGTAATCAGCCAGACTTAAAAAAAAAAAATCGTGGTGCCAAAGTCCTTGGATGGCTGAACTGCCTCAGAGGGTCGAGACTGTAGCCAGCCTCCACTCGGTGAGAAACCTGGTAATCACAAGCTAAACAAAAAAATCATGGGGCATTTTTGACAGTCATTCCCGGGCACTGAAGGAAATGTGTTCTTCAGGAAAATAGTTCAGCTAAAAGGCTTTTTCCAAGGTGGAAACGGAATAGTTGCATGCAACTGGTCCTTCAAGAGTGCTGCGGGCAGTTTCCCTACTATGAGTGACAGAAGAAGCTGAGGTTTTGAGTGTGTCTGCTCCAAGGAGCAGAAGAGAGCCAGGCGTGGCAGCCACATCCCTTCTCGAGCTGTGTCCCTAAATCACTGGGTGGGGATGGGGATTTTCTGTGGGTTTGTTCTACTCTTTTTGTCTCAAACCATGGCCACTTGTGGCAGTGTCTTGCTAAACAGCAGCTGAATAAAGCCCGTACATGTGCATGCACTTATAAGCCATACGTGTCCATACATGTGCATGCACCTATACATACATAAATGTGTACAAACTTGGCATAAACTGCTCTGGGTCTGCTGATTTCACTCTTGCTTTGCCAATTTACAAAAGTCGGCACTTTGGCCCCCTTCACCGTTTGTGGGATTTGCTAAATTTTTCAGAACTGCTTGGGATTTAAGGCCCTATTTGAGTGTAAAATGTGATTAGTTACAGCAAAGTGACTTTTTATCTGGCTGATACACCTTTCTTTCGATTTAGTTGGTAAATGTGCAGTGTTAGCCTGGTCACAGGCGTTTCGCTTGTGATCCAAGAAACGCAACCAGTGGGACTTTTGAAGCTGATATAAAATTATTTGCTCTTTCCACTGTCTATTGACCATGAGGCTGCTGTTTTATACTGAGCACGCATGCAGCGAGGCCTGGTCTCTGGACAGAGTGAGTGGTTAGAGGTGCCACTTCTCATGCTCACAATGCCAGCTGGATGTTTTGGCTGAGGAGGATGGTCATCAGTGGAGAACTGGGGGCTGGGAGGAGCAGCAGCATCTTTGATGCTCCTCACTCAATCTACAGGAAAAAATGTTTATCTGTGCCCTTCGCCGCCGGGTTCAAGCATGAAGCTTTGCGTTGGTTTAACGATATCTATTTACTTTGTGTGGGCACTGTGAGCCTTAATTTAAATGTTTATGTATATGCTTTGAGAGGCTTGTGTGGAAAGCAGTGCAGAAGAGCTACATGTTAATCCTTCTGTTGATTCACAGTATTGTGCCCTGGTATAATTAGAGTAATCATTTGAGGGCTCGAAGCCTGTTCCATTTAATTGGAAGACAATGCTGGTTGTTGTTGACGGCCAAACAGCATATAACTCTAATGTCCAGCAATCTTGGTCTCTGTGGGCTGCAAAATGTAATATTGCGGTTCCCCAAATCTTTCCCTCCATTAGCCTTTCTGTAGTCATACATAACAAGAAAATATTTGCCAGATATTCTGCGTGCTACTTGAATTAAATTATTTCTTCTCTGATTTGAACTGAAGACCTATAAAGCATGCTTGTGTACTTCTGTGGAAGTCTTGAATGGAAAGAATTGATTTTGCCTTGTTTGCATAGCCTGCCGAGGACGGACCTCGGCGTACATGTGTTGACAACAATAAGATGATCATTATCCAGCCAATGCCTCCTATACAGGTAGGGAAGTACGTCTGGATCAGCTGTACTACTGCTGGGATGCCCTGAGGGTTTAATTCCCAAACTTTCATTTCCTCTCTCTATTTTCAGCTGCTATTAACTTTAGAAGTGTTTTTTTGCATGAGGAAAGATTATGCATGGCACTGACACCTTATTACTCTACTGGGTTTACCGACTGGCTGAAACTCAAAAGTCTTCCTAGTTACGCTAAAACATTAAAAATGTCTTTTCATAAATGATCTGAAAGGAAAATCAAGCAGATGGCTTTTAGGCCCATCTCACAATGCAGCTCTGCAGAGAAATAATAGTTTCAGTAATGGGCTATAGAATTTTATATAAATCATTATACTATTTAGTGGAAAGGGGTAAACCTGTCAGGGTTTTTTGGGGTGGGGTTTATTTTTTCGTATTTTTTTCAGATTTCTCTCCTTGAAATGAACTGAAGCACACTTTGAAGTGCTAGGAAGTTATTCTTTCCTCACTTTTTGTAGTTGGTCCATCAGTTTGCTGCTGTTGTCTCTGGTTTTGTATGGGTGATAGCCTCTCACTTTCCACAGCCTGCTCCCTGATGGATTAATGTACTATCTGTGTTGTAGGGGTGGTATTTATGTGCCTCAACCTGCTGCCTATAGCTAGAGATCTCCTCTATTATAGTGGATTTATAGGGTGAATTACAGCCGGAAAATTGCACGGAAGTTAGAAATAAGTGTTACTAACTAGCTCGTTTGGCCTCCAGGATGAATTAGGTAGATGCAGGCTGGGATGGGCAGCTCCTCTGTGCACTTGTTGGGAGGACAGGCAACCAAGGCGAGCCCTTCTGCAGAGCACCAAAACGGCCAGCGTTTGTGTGTAGGCATAAACATCAACACCATGGTTCAGATCTAAAGCCAGAGATGCAATGGTGGTAAAACTGGGAATTCATGCTTATTGTATGAGACACAGAGCCCAAGCTTTTGGAAGGGCAGGAGCTGATTTTTGGCGTGCAGATGAAAAGATGTGTTAGAGGAGCAGTATTTTTGACATGTGTTTTATCACCCAGTCTCTAAGGAGCAAAGCCCTTTAACCTGTCTCCATCCGAGCATTCAAGAAATCAAATGTGAAAAGTTCTTAGTTACTTCTGAACATTGAAGCCAAAGAAATGCTGGGCTTGTAGGCATGCTCATTTTCTTAGTGATAACACTTTTCCCCTTGAAACGTACACTCAATCTTAGACTCTTTGTTAGATATTAGAAAAAACTTTGGGATAAGTATTGGATGTAATTGTCCAAATCTTCTCATTCCTGCTTTTAGCAGAAAATTATGGCATATATAATATAGGCTTTTTGAATTTTTTTTTATTTTTAAGTCAAAAAATGAGAAGGAAAGGTGTTTTTATTCCAGCATGGTACTGATTCAGTAGGGCCTAGAAGACAGATATCAGGTATGCCCCATGCGCCAGCACAGTAAATGCTTGGGATGATGTCTTTGTTGTTGTCTTCTTATAAATAGATGCAGCATCATGTTGTGAACCGGATGTGGAAACACCAAAGTGGCTTCCACTGGGTCTGTAGTGTCTCAAAGAGCCTGAAATCGGAAAGACTAGAAACAGGGGCTCCAAGCTACTGGCAATCTGGTGTGTTGTGGGCGCTGGCTCTTCTGTGGACCCCTTGTCTCAGCTGGGGGCACAGCTCCTCGTGGGAGTGCCTCTCTCTGGCTGCCTTGGTGGAGATGAATGGATCCGTGCTAAATTAAATGCAGAGGAGAAAGAAAGAAAATGAAAGCTGAAGGAACGGTGTGTGACAAGTAGGGGATCAATCAAAGCTGCCTTACGTGTCCAAATTGTGCTGGCAGAAAGAGTAAAGACAACAGGATTTTGCCTAAGTCTTGTTGTATTACAGTCTGGAATAAAATGTAAGTTGCCTCTCATCTCTGCTCTGCCAGGAATAGAGGGAAAAAATATTCCAGTGGAAAAAGTACAGGTTGTTAAACAGCAGACTTCACCTCCTATGCTAACCTGATATGCTAAAATGTGGTCTAAACACCACTGCTAGTAATTATGATCCTCAGCAGAAGGAGTTTTCTCCTGAGAGATGTCAACTTCAAATACAAGGTCTTGATCTTTAATTTGAATCACTCGGGGCAGACCTTGCTGTCAGCCTGAACTCCTTTGATTTCAATATCACTTTGTGGTTCTGGATGCACCAGTCCAGCTGGGGCTTTAGAGTCCTGCTACACACTGGCATAGTATCTTTTCATACCTTTTTATAAAAAAAACCCTTAATGTCAAATGATTTTTTTTTTCGTATTTCACTCTCCTTTGTGAGCCCTTGGTACCAGTCTTTCTGGTCTTTCTTGGATGATTGCAGACACTGACATTTTATTTTTGGATCATGTAACAGAAATAAATACAACAGGGTAGTAAATTAAACTTCACAGGTCATTTCAGACTGGAGACTCCAGTCACTGTCTTTTCTTTTGAGGGTATAGCTCCACTTGACCCATGAGGACACCTCATTTCATGTCTGTAGGGGATGGCAACTTGGCCACATTTAGAGTATCCCAGGTCACTTTTAACACCTGTAAATATCCTTTACAATGTAGGGTTGGTTTTGTGGCACAGTTGCTCATTTTGCCTTTAAGGACTGATAAAAAGTCCTTGGGAATGATAATTCCAGCAAGGAATAAACTTTGAAGATAAATGGTGCGTTCACTTTGGCATTTGCATTTACTTTGCAGCTTGAGATGACTTTTAATTATTCAAAAGAGCCAGAATCTAAGTCACATCTATCTTTGTTTCTTCCCCTAAAGTGTATCTGCTCTGTAAATTTTCCTATGTGACCACTATACCAATATTTCCCTGGTATAGCTCCTCTGATTTTCATCTCTTTTTTTTTCTTTCTTTTGAAATTTTTGTTAGATGTTTGAAACACAACAGAATCCAGCTAAACCGAGATGTTTTCTCATCAGCTAACTCGGAGCAGATCGATCAGTCTATTCATGAAATGAACAAGGAGAGGAACAGACGCACTTTCCAGTGCTACGGGCATGCATCTAGAAAAATAATGTAGCAGTTAAATAGCCTCATCAACATGAACATTGAAAAACCTCCATCGCAATTGTTCGTGTCAGGATCGGCTGGGTGTTCAGCATCTCAGCATGCACACACATACCTGGCAAGGGGGATGGGAGGAAAGGTAATTCTTCAGTGTGTTTAGAGACATGAACCCTGTATCTTTTCCCTTTGGTATCCACTGCTGCCATCAGCACAGGCACGTTCGTTCGCCTTTTCTCTAGAAGAGGACAGTTGTTATTTATTACAATATTAGTGAGTTTTTTTGAAAATGCTCTGTGAGAAATATGCAAAGCAGTGGGGAACTGAGTGTTCTTGCTGTCGGATTACAAATGTTTTTGGCCAGTACCTCTAAGCACAGAATGGCATTTGCTTTTAGGGGCTTTGAAGGGAACAATGGGAACCCTTCAGCCCTGTGAGGGAATTCAGATTTTGATTGCTCAGGAATGAAGTGTTTCATCTTGCATGTACTCCAAGTAGGAAGTGATTTCAAGTATTCATTTAATGTCTGTGAAATATACTGAAAAGAAAAAAAGGAGGGGAGGGGGACAGAAAGAGAGAAAAGTAAAAAAAAAAAAAAATCAGTTTCTTAACAGGAGTTTTAATCACAGCAAACCATGTGGTGGTGCTAAAGTTACAAAAGATGAATCCTCCCCAATCCACTCTTACAAAATGTGCAGAATGTGGCCAGATGAGATATGACAACAAGTACGAATTATAGCAGTGGCAAACCAGTAAACATGGAAATCTGAGTAAATCAGTCATTTCAAATCTATTTGCCGAACTGTGTTTATCCTCTGCAAAACCTCACGATCTCCATAGGAAGCACTTCAGAGCAATCTCTGCACGGCTTTTTCTAGGTAGAGTTAAGGATCAGGACATTCCACAGCAGCCTTTTTGCAGACATTACAGCTGATCTTTCAGCCTAATTGAAACGAACAATGATGATACCTGCGTTTTTTTTTTTGACTTGAGTACCCACTTTGAAACTGCTACATGAGAAGACATTGAATACTAGGGATAGATAAATTAAACACTTATGATTTAAGAGTAAAAAACTGATTGCAATATTGTGTTTGTGTGTTTATTCCTCATCCCTAAGCTACACGGATATTTTGCAAGAAAAAAAGTATTCATAGATATTGTCAGCTTGTTTTTTTCCCTGTGACTTCCCCGGTACAACCCCGTCAATCTCAATACAGTCCCTCTTGTGTGTGACAGTGCAGGATTTGTCCTGCAATCTGCAACCTTTTCCTGCTTTTCCTGCTCACATTCCTTAAATTGTGAAAATGCTCTGTTTAATGGTGAGGTTTATGAGAGACCAAGAGTAGAATTTTAGTCTGTCTTTTCTCTCTTTCTCTCTCTCTCTTTCTTCCTCTCTTTCTTCCTCTCTCTCTCTCCCTCTCCCTCTCTCTCCCTCTCTCTCTCTCCCTCTTTCTCTCTCCCTCTTTCTCTCTCTTTCTCTCTTTCTCTCTCTCTCTCTTTCTCTCTCTTTCTCTCTCTTTCTCTCTCTTTCTCTTTCTCTCTCTCTCTTTCTCTTTCTTTCTCCCTCCCTGCCTTCCTCTCTTTCTTCCTTCCTCTCTTTCTTCCTTCCTCTCTTTCTTCCTTCCTCTCTTTCCTTCCCCCAGGTCAATTTTAAGCACCTAAGTGGAGCCCTGGATTTGTGAGCTCGTTACAAAGGTCCTCAGCGATGAAAGCTGACATAGGCCAGTTAGCCTTTTCAAATATATTCTGTGACTAGGGTAGAATAACTGCATTCAAAATCCATGTTTAACATTCATTTACAGGCTTACAACGAGGCACACTGTATGTGCCATTCTCTAATTTGTACCACTCTGGGAACATTTCCCTTGTCTCAGCACTTTGTGTTGGGTTTTGTAGGTAGAAGTTGAAGATCTGAGTGCAGACTGATTTCTGCCTCAGACTCCTGCGTAATCTTGTGCCAATTACTAAATCTCTGTGTATCTGTTTTTCCTTCTGTAAAGTGACGACTACAATACCTGTCATGGAGGTACCTCAGACCGAGCAGATTGAGACGTGGATTGAATGTGTTACGGAAATATCTCAGTGTTAACATGGTATTCATTTTCAGTAGCTTTGCCAGAAATCTTTCTTTTTTGCTGTCCTTCTTCCCTTTGGCTCCTTTTTAGGATAAGCAAAAGCCAGTAATTACTCATTTGCCCCATCAGGACGGAGCACATAAGAATGTTGAACTGAGTATGATGGATGTCCATTTGGCCCTCATTCCCCCCTCTACCACCGCCTATGCCATTTATGATTTCATGAACTCCTGCCATATCGCTTCTCAGTCTCCTCTTTTCCAGACTATTGGCGCTGCTGTAATGCCATTGGTCTGTGCTGGGGAGCCGTACTGTGGCTGTGGTCAGCCTTGCTGCCCTTTGCTGAGGGTTTGCTGTGGACTTCTCCTAACAAATGGCCTAGAAATGTACGTAGTTTTCAAGATATAGGTGGGACAAATATTTCTAAAATGGCATAATGATGTTTTTTATTCTATTCTTTCCTAATGATTTAAATATTCCGAGTTATTTATCTACCTCTAATGAACATTGAACTATATTTTCATCAGTTATCTATCAGTGGACTCTCAGCAAGTTTGCAGGCGACACCAAGATGAGTGGTGCAGTGACACGCCTGAGGAATGGGATGCCATGCAGAGGGACCTGGACAAGCTTAAAAAGTGGGCACATGTGAGCCTCATGAAGTTCAACAAGGTCAAGTGCAAGGTCCTGCACCTGGGTTGGGACAATCCACAATATCAGTATAGGCTGGGGGATGAAGGAATTGAGAACAGCCCTGCAGAGAAGGGCTTGGAGGTACTGGTGAATGAAAAACTGGCCGTGAGCAGGCAATGTGTGCTCACAGCCCAGAAGGTCAGCCGTATCCCTGGCTGCATCAAAAGCAGCGTGGCCAGCAGGTTGAGGGAGGTGATTCTTCCCCTCTGCTCTGCTCTGGTGAGACCCAACCTGGAGTACTGCGTTCAGCTCTGGGGCCCCCAACATAAGAAGGTTATGGACCTACTGGAGTGGGTCCAGAGGAGGGCCACAAAAATGATCAGGGGGTTGGAGCACTTCTCCTGTAAGGAAAGGCTGAGATAGCTGGGCTTGTTCAGCTGGAGCAGAGAAGGCTCTGGGGAGACCTTATAGTGGCCTTTCAGTACTTAAGAGGGGCTTATAAGAAAAATGGGGACAGACTTTTTAACAGGGCCTGTAGCGATAGGACAACAACTAGTGATATAAAGCAAAAGAAGGTAGGTCCAGACTATGTATCAAGAAGAAATTTTTTATGATGAGGGTGGTGGAACACTGGAACAGGTTGCCCAGAGAGGTGGTAGCTGCCCCACCTCTGTGAACATTCAAGGTCAAGTTGGATGGAGCTCTGAGCAACCTGATCTAGTTGAAGATGTCTCCCTGCTTATTGCAGGGGGTTTGGAGTGGATGACCCTTAAAGGTCCCTTCCAACCCAAACTGTTCTATGATTCTGTGATCTACCAAGAACCCAAGATCTTACTCCCCATAGTAAGGTCAGCTCAGAGACCATAATTTTATAAGTGAAGCTATGACTGTGGATTTTTTTTAGCCGTGTACTTTGCTCTACATATATCAACACTGCATTTATTCTGTCATTTTACTGCTCAGTCACTCAGTCTGGTGAGGTCTTCAGAAAAGACTTCATAGACAGTTCACCCTTACTACCTGCTTTAGTTCTTTCGTAACTTACCACTGAATTTCTTCTGAAAACTTTGCCAATCCATTACCCTTTTTGCCCTCTATCTCCACCCCATTTCTCCTTCTTCCACCCCTTTCCTAGAGCATTTATGAACGTGTTGGACATCACAGACCCCAGGCCACCTCCCTCAAGAGATCTCCTAGTGAATTCTCCTCCATGCATGAGCTGATGGTTTACCACTACCACTGTTTCCTGTCCCTCAATCAATTATTAATTCAAACAAGTGGCTTCATTCTTATGCAATTGTAGCTTAGTTTCTTTAAAAGCCTGTGGAGGGGGACTTTGCTAACGGTCATTAGGAAAGTTGATTATATCAACGGATCACCCATGTTCATGTGCTTGTTGTACCCTTCAAAGAGCTCCAGTGGGAGTTGGAGACTTGTGTAGTATTGAAGCTTGAATAGGTGGTATTACAGAAATATCAGGTATTAATACCAGCTGTAGTAGCCCTATCAGAGGCTATTCTTCATCTTCCCTCTTTATTCTAGTGTCTTTTTTTCCATCTTTGAGGACCAGTGCAGAAGTGTGGACACCACTTTACCTGCCCTGTGGACACCTGACTGCCTCTTCATGTTTCCTATTGCAATCTCAGCCTTGCTCTTTGCAAGTTGCCCCATGTCCTGCCCATCTGCCACCCTAGTGAGGAGTTGCAGACCACGCTGCAGGAGAAAGTGGGCCAGACTGGCTGAAAAGATGTATTGCTTCGGGGTTTCCTTGCTTTAAATGAAGGGGGTGAGAACTTTCCTGGAATTACTGGCTATCCTTATATCCCACTTAATGAAGGACAAAGCACGATGTCGTCACCTGGTTGTAGTCCAAAATAACGTCTCAGATGCTGATCAGTCACTGATTTTTCAGAAGATGATGCAAGAAATCTGTCTGTGTGCATAAATTCTGCAGGTTAGCGACTTCTTCCTAATACATGACCCCAACCTGTTGCAAGTATTTTTAACTCAAGGCAGGATCTGTCTGAAGATGGAAGTGGGAAGGGGAACAGGACCTTCTGGAACGGTAAAATACCCTGTGTAAGCTGGATCCTGAGAGATCTGGAAGTCTTCTGGAAAGGTCGTGCTTGTGACCTCAAAAAATTCTCTAGATCCATAAGTATAATGGAAAATCTCAGAATATTTAAGATCTTATCATAACAAGCACGTGTGTATGTTTATTATTGAAGATAATGTGTTTATATATATGTTTTGTGTACATACATGGAGATTTTTATCTATACTCATATAAAAAATTATAAGGAAGGGCGTCTAATGTACCAAAGCACTGATTTTTTAGAGGGCTGCTTTCTTTAGCGTTTCCTAGCTACCCTGATGCACTTTGACCAACGCTAAGAATCCTATTTTTGAGTCACAGAACTCATAAGCAGCTGAACCGAAAAGCCTAAACATGGTTTCGTTTCTGTTTGATCCCTCTATTAAAGAGTGCATCCTGGATGCCCAATTTCCCTATCTTACCTCTACCATGTAGTAACAATTTCTGATAATTTCCTGGGGAGAGGTGAAATCATTACTGGAGCCAGATCAGACTTTTTATATTTACTTTTCATGATCCCATTTCCAAGTTTCCTTTAAATTATTTTTTCTAAAGTTAGCATTTATACTGACGTGGAGCCTTCCTGTTGGCAAATATTATTATGAGCCAGTCTAGTGGGAGACTTACGGAGGGGTATGATTCACTGAGATTTGACTCCAGATTTACATCCTCTGTTTTCCGTATGGTACCTAGAGCCAACATTGTCCAACAGCAGAGATCAAACCCCGCTAGACCCCAATGTGAGCAGCAAGCAGCAGAAACACAGAATCATGTAGTGGTATGTTGCCTCACACAAAACTTTCCTATACATAATGAGGGATTTGATGCAAAAACTATTTGTTTGTGGGATTTTTTTTTCCTAAAATGAGGATTTAATTCCAAATTACTTTTTTTCCCCCCTGGAAATAACCGTTTCATTGATACGTTATTGTTTCTCTTATCCCTCCTATGGGAATACTTTGCTGCGTATATGGACCAAGCCTCCCTACCTTGCTCGGACAGATAGCCTCTTTAAAGCAATGAGCTGCATAAGTAAAACAAGCTAAAGTTGTAGAATGAGAGTCCATGTCTGGCTTGTGAGGGCCAGTCGCTGTATCAGCACCTGCTGTCAGCTCCAATGCGAATTTTTATTGCGTTCCCAAACATTGCTAGCATTTGGCTTCTGCGGCATCATCCTCCCAGTCCTGAGCCACAGTGAACCTACCATGCTCCCTCGCACCGCTCGCTCCCCGGCAGCCCCAAAAAGTATTTCTGCTTCTATTGTGTGGCTGGCAGCAGCTCCACCGTTTTTGCACTGCACTGTATATTCAAACCGACACTGACTTGCAAGCCCCTAGATATTTTTTCAGCCATGAATACGTATCGATAACACACAGTTTGATATTGCTGAATTTTATCTCACGTGTGTCGCTTTGATTGGAGAAAGCCCTGGCAAAGGCCCCGCTGAAATGCATCTCTGAGGCTGTGCCGAGCAAGATGTGCACTCAGCTTTGTTGGTTTGGTTTGCTGGGGCTCCGTGACAGAAGAAAGGAACAATTATCTCAGACTGCCAAAATAATAGCTTTCGCTTATTCTTCAGTGAAAGCACAAGGGCCAAGTCCCCAACTCACTGAAGTCAAGGGAAGGATTCCCGTTGTTTCGCTCAGCTTTGGATCAAAGCCACCGTGCAAAGGCACGATTTTTCAGTAAGTTAAAAAGAATATACTAACGTTCAAATTTTTTTTTTTTTTAATAGGAAGAGTAAGAGCATGGACATGCTATTTCCACTGCAGCTATGCTGAATTAAAGAGAGTGAAGAGGTTTAGAGAACATTCATACGAAAAAGTTTGGAAAAATAGTTTATTCATCCAAACCCACAGTTTTAGGGTGACTGAAACTATTCACGAGTGTGTGGCGAATTTGAAAAACAGGCTGGGCAAAGGAAATAGTGAGGGGGCATTTGTTTAGAAAATCTGGTAGAAAAATAATTTTGAACAATTTTTAAGCATTTCATTTTGAAATGAGGCTTGATGAAAATTAAAAATAATAGAGCAAACATTGGCTTAACCCAAATACACCGTAGGAAGTGCTCCCCCTACCCCTAAATAATCCTTTTGTTTCCTTCCCCAGTGTCCTAACTTAGCCATCGGTCCTAGGCAGGAGTCTAATTGCCCAGCTGTGATTGTGAGGAAGCTATTCAAACACAGCAATTGCTGTTGCCTCCTTTGTGGCTGAGCCAGAGAAGTGAGCCACATGCACTCCCATTAACTGGTAGGCTAATCATTTTTTGCTGCCTGTTATGGAGAGCAGTGTGCACGAATGTCTCTGTCTAATCGGATGAAGTTCTGAGAGCGCTTTGTGGTTCCTGCGGCTTTCATCCTTGGTGTCAGGGTTTTCAGCACTTGCCGGGAAGAATGAAGGTGCTTCCTCTCCTGGCTCTTCCGAAAGGCAGATTGTTTATTACACCTGGATGCAAATTAAGCCGTCTGCCTTTGCTGGGAGAAAGAAAATGAGAGTGAGCTTCGCCGCAGGAATAAAAGCTCCCTGAGGTTGGAAAGACTGGCTCCAGGGACATGTACAGCAGGCTGGGGGTGTGAGCGTGTGAAAGCAGGCTGTCTGCTCATGGAGCCAAAGTACTCTCAGACCGTCTTTAACCACACTGTAGCTCAACACCGCTGTGGTATGCCCTTGACGTTAGTGGAGGCAGAACATCTCCATTAACTGGACCCCTGCTGTGCCAGGTGCACCCTGTCTCTGCCACTGCCTCTCACTCCACGTATCCCCTTTTCGGCATGTTCAGAGCGGTTCAGTCCACTGTCCTTCCTCTGCCAGTGACTACAGCAGATACTTAAGAAAATATTTTGAGAAAAAATATAAATCTATACCTACCCAAATTACAGCAATCAGCAAGCCAGAGATAGAGGCTGCCTCTCAGTCCTCAGATTTAATACTCTCAGATAAAATTCCTACCACGGATTTGTCTGGCCAGATCCATTTATGCCTTCAGCTTTTTCAGCATCCTGTAGCAATGAGGTCTGTGCTTTAATTATACGTTGTGTGAAGACTATACTTCCTTCTCTGTGTTTTAAGCCCACTGTCTAATAATTTTATTAGGTGCTCTCTAGGATTATGAGCAATAGTTGTTAATCTTTCCATATTGGCTTTCCTATGGCCAAAAGTGATTGGAAGCTTATCCTTCCATACATACTCTGTCATCCTTTATCCATGCAGACGTCTGACCTATTTCACGTGTCCTTTGTGGAGCCATTCCCTCCTTGGTCACAGCCGTGAGCTTTTATGTTCCTGATGTGTTCTGGTTGAGGAGGAAAGGGAATAGCAGAACTGCTTGATATCCAAGATACAGGCACAGTATGAAGCAGTATGATTTGGCATAATGCTGGGGTTTTTTTTCTTCTCATTTTCTTTCCAAATGTTATACTTGCCTTTTTGATTCCTGCTGACAACTGAGTTGATGGTTCCAGAGAGCAATGCAGAACAGCCTGAAGTACAATTAGCTAATATCCTGCCAATTTACATGCATCCCTGGAGTTGTACCTCTCTGTGTACATAACTTCGTGTATCTCAGGACAATATTATCAGCCTGTTACAGGACGGTACACAGAAATGGCTGCTGAGATTTTTCTGAGGGCTTAGTTTTCTCTCAATGGTTTTCGCAGGAAGAATGAAGCACATGGACTGGTCAGAGCACAAAGTAAATGAGCAACGGCATCTGAGACCGTCACTCCGGGACCTGGGCGTACAGGCACTGTAAACCTGTCCAGAGGCTGACCACAATCAGCAGTGTAGTTAAAGATACTTCTGTATGATTTTTTTTTTTGAGAAGTAGTTTTATGCTTCGTTCATTTTTTTATTAAAACAGTCTGAGAAAACAGTGGAAGTGTATCCATTTCTCAATATAAACCAGCTATTTGTTTAGAAAAAAAACCCTTTAATTTTGTGTTAAAAGTGTTTCTGCTAGCTTAAAATCACAATGAGAGGTTTCATTTGACTGAGCATATAAATATGTTTCCTTCAGGAACAGACATGAAAATGAAAATCGATTTGTGTTTACCCAGCTTTAAGTGTGATGCTGTGAGAGCAGAATACTGCAGAAACCATTTCTTCAGCAATGTAGTAATCAGCTTCACTCCTGACCTCAAAAAAATAGTTTGATCCATGAGGCAGAACTCGGGAGGTCTTTAAGCTAACATTGTACAAAGTGTCAGGTGAAAGGAAGGCAAAGATTACGTTTTCACCCCTGTGCAAAGCCACTGCCAGCAATATTTAAAAGTCCACTCTGGTGCGTTGTGTGTGAAACAGGGCAAGATCATCCCAGGGTAAGTGGGGTAAATCACCTTTAGAAATGTTTCATTCTTTTCCTCTGGTAACTCGTGGATAATTCTAGCTTGGGCTGGTTTGAGAGACCTAAAATGATCAACCCAGGTTAGAGTTAACAGGGCAACAGTCGGAGGAGCAAACTGGGCACCTGAATTTGATTGACGCTTTGGATAATTTAATCTCCGTGTCTCGCTGCCCATCTTTGCAAAGTGGAATAACATCTGTTCACCCCATTCAAGTGGGGAGAAATTTCAGCTGGCTGGAAGTGCGAGAGCTAGAGCCAGAGAATGGCTTGCAGGATGCAATGCCTGGTGCTGCAGCTCCCCTTTGGAGGTGTCACTGCAAGACAGACTGAAACTTGGTGTTGCTTTGTGTCTGCTTCCATGTATTTTGGATTAGGCTACGTAAAGTGGAAGAACTTCAATAAAAGAGACCAGGCAAGCCCAGCTGCAACTGGTTCCCTTGAATCATCTGCTTCCAATGCTTGTGTGAGAGGGGAGAGAGAGGATCAAATGTTTTTGGGAAGAGAGGGGAGGCGCATGTGGATCTTCTGCTTCTCTTTCATTAAGAGATTGACACCATAAACATGCTTTAGCTGTCTTCAGGGAAAGCAGGTAGGGAGTAAGGAGTTTACTCGTTCCAGTGGGATCTGGGAATGAACAAGATGCAAAGCCACTCATCATTATCAGGACACATATCCCTCAGAGGGTGCCTCGCATCCTTAAGGATATTTACTGACAGATGCGGTATAATTAAGGCCCAGGAACCTGAGACATCTGCCAAGCAAGGTGGAATCAGGGAGGGGATTTTGAAGACGGTGCAGTTTTGTGCTCTGCGAGACTAAGCCCTTTTGCAGATCTAGACCTTGAAATCAGGGATGCTCTACTGAAGGCCTCCAAGGAGATTAATCCAGTGGAAAATATAATGCGTAAATGGGTGCTTTAAAGACTATGTTACACACAGCAAGAACTGAGATTACATGGGTAAATTTAACTGCAGGACTGCCTAGCTTTGATGTGCTTGAATAGAAATGTTAACATAAATTTTAACTATATTGAAAATATTTTGTGTGATCGATGCTGTTTTAGAAGGCAGCAGATAAACAAATTCTGCTGGTTTTGAACAGAAGCAATAATTTTGTAATGACTTTGTACGAGTCGAGTCTTTTCAGGGTAGGATCTTCTGGTTGAACAGCAAACCTCATGCCATTCCGTCGTGTTTTTGTTACATGTGAGAGTACAATTATATAACTTAGAATAAGGGTAACACTCTACAACTCTCTGAGTTTTAAGAGTTTGACAAAAGCCTTGAAAATAGCAGTAGATAATGGATATAAGAACATGAGGTCTTCTTTGCTTTGGACTGAGAGGCTGTTTTCCAACACCTCCTAATCCCCGACTTGCCCTCTGGGATGCTCCCAGGGTCACAACACATCAACCAGGCAACTCCGTCTTGGTTCAGAAGAAGGCGACGTTTCGAAAAGGACACTCGTGACAAGGGCGCATGTTCACCTCCTGTTGCTTGCAGAGAAAACGCTCTTTTCTTTTTAAAGTCTATTAGGTAAATAAGAAAAACCGCCAGAGAGATTATTTTCCTGGGAAACAGCGGGCTGGAGAAGGAATGCAACATTTTAAAGCACATCTACTACACCGCAGTTGAGTCGCGTCGCTTATAAATGACTCGGAATAGCCTGCTCTCACCCACCCCGTCATTAAAATACGAGTATTAATGGGACTTACAAGAGTGCATCCATGGGGAAATACACTGTATCTCTCTGTTCATTTCCCTCACGATGACACTGTGCACACTGTGTGCTTTATTGGCAACAGCTCCTTTTCTTTTGAGATGTGTAAAGCCGTATTTACAGTACAACAGTTTTAATTAGATACCACAGCGATAAAAGGGAAGGAAAGAAGGGGATGCTCCATAACCGCCTGCCTTTCTCTCTGATCAGTAGGACTTCCACCGGTTTCCTCAGAATTGCTCCCCAAAGGAAGGAAACGTATATAAATATGTAAGATGAGATTTAATTACTGAAAGTGCATCAAAAGCGCTACATGTTTCCATGATTGAAACCTTCCCTGGAGTCATGATAAGCATCTGACAGAAAAATAGGCTACTAATTAGTAAAGAAAGTAAATTATAATAATGCATGGCAATATCCACTCTAATAGAGTTAGAAAGTGCTAGTATTCATTTTGCGACAAAGAGTGCTTAAGGGCTAGGGCTGCAAGACCCCAAAAGACAAGGGTGCTGAACCAAAAGCCCTGAGCCCGTGAACAAGGCTGTGCTCCAGAGCTAGATTAGCTCCTCAGACCGTTGGATCCAGCAGAGCAGAGGTAAACCCTGCCCTTTTGCTGAAGTGGGAGATTTAGGGCTAGGTTTTAAGAAATGCGAAGTACCTGCTGTTCCCAGTGAAGATGGCATCCAATGTGTCTGCTTTTCTGGTGCAAACTGACAATTTGCTGAAGCCAAATCCTTGCCCGGGAGCAGATGTAGGACCTTCAGCAAGGATGACACTTGTAGGGAGACATGGTGAGCACTGCAGACTCACTCACTGGTATAAGTAGCTCTGCTTCAAGTGGCTGCTTTGCTGTAGTTGAGGCCAAAATTTTGGTTTGTGTTTTGGTTTTGTGTTTGCCCCACTGCAGAGCAGAAGCAGATTTTTGAGAGCATAAAAGCACCTTAGGTCAGAGAAACTGTTTCCCACGCAGCCTTGCTTATGAATTGTTTTCCAGGTATCAGGCAGTGTTGTGTCTCTGGGTACTCTGGGAACGCAGGCTCGCTCTCAAAATGTTCTTTTCTGTAGATTTTGGTTGCATGACTTTTCCTTGTATTTTGTAGTTGATTAGTTTAGATGTATGCGATTAGTATAATTAAGTGTAATTATGAATTTTGGTGCAAATTCATGTAATCATTTATTTATAATGTGTAATTAGGTAATTGCAATATGTAATTTGCAATATAAAATGTAATGTCATTACACAATGCTGATTAAATTTAATCTAAAAAATGATGTCCTGGGCACATGGCATGGATTATCTCAGAAGTTCATTCTTTTGGAATATCTGTAGGAACTCCTTTACAAATGATCCAAGCTCTACTATTTCCCATGTGGAACTGAGACCCTGCAAAAAATCTGATTTTTTTAAAGCAAACATATTTCCTCATCTCATGGTGACCAGCTGAAAAAATGCCCTCACCTGCATTTTCCAGCTACTTTTGTATGTACATACATTAAAAGAAAAACAGACAAAAAAGGAGCTCAAATGAAACATGTCAACAATTAGCAGCATAGGCAGCAGCGAGAAGAGTAGTAGTGCAAAGTAACAAAGAGATTTATGTTTTGGAATTGTAATGATTTGTGCTCTGTTTTACTGAATCCATTTTTCTATGCAATATTTAGTCTCTGAGCCGAGCATTTAAAATGCAGCAATTAAATGCCTTTACATGTTGGTGCATCTCTGAGGACCAAAGATGAAGTAAATAGATTTTGCCTGTGAATACTTTGGGGAAGTCTTTTGGGAAATGAAATCTCCATTTCAACATCAGCAGTAAATATTAGCTGTACACCTTCATGATTGCCATCGCAGCTTAAGGCTGCAGCAGGGACATCCGTGTGTGTCTACAAAGTCCTCTGTTATGTGTTCATAGAAACTGTTCATCCCGGTGGATGAGGACCGAATAAATGGAGCCTGTTGTGTTTGCTAGACATCTCTCAAGATACTGAGGTTATTGGTCGATGGACGTGATCATAGAGCAAGAGGTCTCTCCCAGACTAACCTAGCAAACCATCTGCACGTCCAATCTATTAGCATATGAAAAACCTTACTCCTAGAAATTTACAATAGTCCAGTAAGCACTTCCCTCCATCTGTAGGACTAAAAGGTCCTTTAAAAATACTTAAATCTCACATTAAGGTATCCTTAACCTATTATACTCCAAAGTTGTAGCAGACCTCTCAAGCATCTAAGCAAATAATTATTACTGTATCAGCTGTGTTGCAGCCCCATTTCTACTGAGCCATGGAGCTACAAAGCACAATACGCTGAAGTGGCTTCTTCTCTTGGAGCAAATGTACCTCAAAGTTTATTTTGGTCAAGTTATCCCCCAGTTCATGGGAAATAAATAAGACAATCAGGCACTACAGAATTTAATTTTTAGTCTGGTATTGCTGGCTAGAACAGCTTCAAGGGGAGATTGTGTCACCCGTGCAGTAAAACCACGTCTTCCCCAACATTGTAGATGTTCTGTAGCTAAGGAGCAAAGTATTTCATGAGCCCAAAAGGGGCCTGGGCTATGAGCTGCTCTTTAGAGTCTTGGAGGACTTCAGACACTGGTGAGATTCTGGTGCCAAGCAGTTCGTGAAAATGAAGGCACGCCAGTGAAACTTCATATCATCCTGTTAAAAAATATGTGAACTCCAAACAGGCGTGGAGCCATCAGCGAAGTTTGAAGAAGGACCATGTCATATCCTGCTCCACATTGGCAGATTTCCACTGCAATCAACACCTTCACACAACTAACGCCTTCCTGAGCTCCAGATGCAAGCGCTTTGAACTAAGTCTAACCTGATTACAAATCCTGCTTGGCTTGGCGAGGAAAATAAGGCTGAGCTTTCCAACAATTGCTTTAAGAACCATCCTGAAGAAGGGAAACTCTTTAGCTGGGGCACTCTGCTCCATCAAGCTCTTTGGAAAAATAAGTTGATTCACTATCCACCTCTTTCACAGATCTCTCACTGATGCACGAAGAATTTGTGCCATCGGTTTCCATTAATGCCTGTGAATACCATGAAAATATCCTCTGCACAGATGGGAGAATAAATTGTGCAGCTCTGCTATGAAATAAATGTGGATGTTACCAAATAAAGAACAGGTTTGTGCATAGATCCTGTAAAAACCGGTCTGTGATGTCTGGATGTGAAGCAAGTCAAAGCACAGCAAGGCAAGTCAAAGGAAGATAGTTTACATCTAAAAAGAATTAGGTGCTGGGGGGGAATTTGGAATAAAAATAAATATACGTAATTGAAATAAAGAGGGAAAGCACATTGACAACAGAAGTACATGTTAAATTAGGAGAAAGATAGGAACTACCAAACCCAGGAATTGCTCTTTCAAGATACATTAGAGTCCTTCAAAATGTCTGTAAAGGAAATAAGATTATCAGGATGGCTTTAGCATTAGAAGAAAAGGAATATTAAAAGACCTCAGTTTGGTCTGAATAAAAGAGATAAATTTCAAGCAGACCGGCATAGAGTTTATCCATGGTTGGGTTTGCAGTAATAAAGTCAGTGAGGGAATAAGCTGTGTGATTTACAGGCAGTAAGCTTCTGTAAAATTTACAAACTGCTGTTATAAAATGTCACCTTTTATGATGCATTCCACTCAGCCTGCATATATAAAGGGCATTGCAATGGAGAGAGTAGCAAAGGTGAAGCAGTCTTCTGTCCTACCTAGCTAGCTACCTTTTTTGCTTTTAGAGCAGTAGCAGAGATCTATCATGTGGTGACCCTGCTGCTAGGCTTTTCCTCATCAATTTTTCTGTTTGTGTAGGTACACTGTTGGCCTTGCCATTATTAATAGAAAATTTAGGGGGATTTAAATGAGACAGATTTTTGTAAGATGCTCATGGATAAATAGAGCAAGACTCCTCCCACCCCCTCAATGTTTATGTAAAAGTAGGACTTTGATAGATTTGGGTAATTTTCTGTTTTCTCTGCTTTGATTTAATTACTTGGTCTACTGCTATGCAAGGCTTAGGCGTGACAGGCCCTACGAATCCATAGCCAAAATAAACCTTTTTTGTGAAGCTCTGCATTTCTGCAAAAGTCAAGGATCTACTGACCTTGGGAACTCACATCCATTTCCAACCTGACTAGTTAAATCTAGAAAACCTTCAAGAATCCCCCCGAAGATTTGAAGTCTGTTAGAAGGCTGTGCTGGAAGAGTGACTGGGTTTTTCTCATTGCACTTTTTGGACAAGTTCAGGTGTCCTGGATGGGGATCATTCTGGCTGCTGTTATCAGGTGTCTGGTCAGCCTGGCCAGGAGATGTCCAGGCTAGGCTCCTCACCCAGGTGTACTGTGATGACTGAGCTCCTTTGGAGTGACAGCCCAGTCCCCAGTGACTGCCAAAGCCACCCGTGCAAACCAAGTCCTGCTCAGCCCGCACACGTTCCCTTCATTTTCTGTGTTGACTGAGGGGGTAATTCCTGCCCAGTGCTTCACCTCCAGGTGAAAGATCAAATGTTATGTTGGTGGGCTCTTTGCGGTTCAGTGAGGTTGACGCATTTGCCTTCGATCTAAGGGGAAGTCCTGATGTTCTCCTTTCAGCACTAGCAAAAAAGAAATGCACTTTGAATTAAGATTTTAAGAGGGTTGTGTTCTGGAAGTTTAGCAAAATAAATCAATAATGGAGGTGATAAAACTGCATTCCAAGGGTAGCTGTTATAGTAAAACAACAGTCAGTGTACAGCCATTTTACCACTCTACAGCCATGGTTTCTACAGTTTATTCCGACAGATTTATTCTTGCCTTCACTTAATAATCACTTCTCTTTAGCACAAACACCATTATAAGCTTAAAATAAGGTCTTTATAATTTTATTGCGCATGAAAGAATAGATTTTATATCTACTGCCCAGCTAGCAAAATATTTTAATTCAAACTGTTCATAAACAGAACAACAAATAAATACAGTTTAAGAACCATCTCTTTAGTTGGAAATTGGATGAGCTTCATCGACTTCAGCAGAGAAATATGTCTAAGAGCATGCAGGATGGCGAGTCCTGTGGCTGCAGACCTGCCAGTAAAATCCAAGAGTTGTGTGTTGTGCAATGTGTAGCAACCAGCAAAACTAGTTTATATTCCTACTAAAGTCGTATCTAAGTAATTCAGAGCTGGAAGCTAGGAGAGTACAGGAATATGGGCGAATCTGGCGCGTCTTGGAAGGAGTAATTTCATGTTATGTCTATAAAGCAAAATATAGACCAAGTGTGATGCTAGTACAACCCATAGCTTCTGATGCTAAAGACTAAAGGGTGGGATGATTTTTCATCACTACCTTTTGTGAAAATACTTTGACTTGTGGTGGGTTTAGTCACATGTGAGTTAGATTGTTACATCGCCACGACCTTGCATGCAAGAGGAACAGTGAATAAATGCAGTAAAATCAAGTGGTATAAAAAAAAAAGGAAAAAAAAAATCAAAATTAGGCGTGGCTTTGCATGTTGAATGAGAACTTCAGTATTACATGCTCCTGTCATTGGTATCAATACCAGCTGTCTGGGCAGTGAAGCTAGTCTAAGGCTGGACCTTTCAGGCTGTCATGCACACACAGCGAGTGCTTTTTCTCACATCATGCTTCTGGGGCTGTGCTATTGCCTTGCTCTACAAAAATATAGTGGGTAAGAGATCACACTTGGTGAGTGCTGTGTCTGACCTGGGCCAGCAGGAACTGCACGGAAAAGGACGTGCTGACTGAGGGAGGTGGCAAATTTTGGAGGCAAAGAGGTCCCAAAGAAAGAAAATTGAATGCATCTCTTGACAGGCATTTCCAGTTGGCGTTTCTTCCTGCAACATGTTTTTTGCCTCATGCCAGTTGGAATTTGAGCTTTTCCAATGAATTTTTTTTCTGGCTTGTTGATTTGAGTGTGATCACTGATAGCCAGAAACATGTTAAGTCTTGTAAAAGCACTTACAGCAATTTGTGCAGGAGCCAGATGAGCTTATAAGGCACAAGATTAATATCACCACTCCACAGATTGAGTGACTTAAATCAGCATTGCAATGAGAGACTGTGTCGGGACTGAAAACAGAGCGGGGCCTTTTGCATAAAGCCATCCCTCTTCTATGAATGTGCATGTTCGCTCCTGTTGAAATAAATCTCAGCACTTCCACTGATTTTAATGAATCAGAACAGGCCACAAGCACGTGTTCCTTCAGGTCTGTCTCCTACGCTAATACCTTGTTTGGAATTCCTTCTGCAACATATGTTAATTGCTTGATAGTAAAATATTTGAGCGAATCCAAATTTTTTTTTCCATAGAATTACTTAAATTACGGATGCATATATCAATAGAATTATATTATTTTATCAGCAAATCAAAAAGTTGGCACTTCAGAATGCCAAACATTCTGTACAAATAGGTGCTGTACCCAGCTGGAAAGGCAAATAAGTATCTTAACGCATGTTGAACTGTTTCCTCTGTGTGTAGAATTACTCTACCAAAAATCTTTGGACCATGGCTAATATCCATTAGCAGTAGAGGACCTGGCACACATCTTTTTAGAATAAATTCTGTTTTCTTCCTCATTTCTGCTAGTTTGAGGATTAAATAATATTCAGTTGTCCCACAAAGTTGGACCTGAAACTTATTTCTGCATTATTGGGGACCGCAGTTCTGCAAAGCCATGTTTGGGGTTTGAATGGGCACAGTTTTAGGTGTGATGGAATCATGTGTCTGACATAATTTATTCCTTTTCACCTGCTTATCTTCCTATTTTTAAGTCCCCTTCCTGCAAAAGCAAAAGTTAGGGAATTAGGTTGCCTCTCCAAATCTAGCAAATCGCCTTTCTGTGCAATATGTATATGCCTGCGTACTAATTTTCCACCAGTCATCTTCAGCGCACAGAAGAGGGGTGCTCAAGGAATGAGAAGATGTTCAGTAGTCCCATTTTTCTCATTGTTCCCTGTGTAGCCCCATGAATTATTTGCACACACCATTCAAACCTTACTCGGAAAACAATTGTTAATTTCCTCCTGGGCTCTCCTTTACTACAGTAACTAAACGCTTCACAAACATTAATGCGCTTATTTGTATGCCATTCACCAGGACATGTGTTAACTCTGTTTTAGTGATGAGGAACTATGACACATGGATAGAGGTTAAAAGTACCCCATCTGCATACACAGATGGAGACATGGGGGTTTGATTTTCAGCACATCCAGGACTATCGAGCACATTTCTCAGCTGGAACTGCACAAGCTGCAGCCTTCTGCCAGTCCGACTCCTGTGCCTTGCTAGGCACCCAGTGATGTCCACAGCGCCAGCCCCACTGAAGTCCTCATGGGCAGAGGTGGGGAGGGAGTACAGCTTTTCAGGAACAGGTAGACTCTAGTGCTGATGGATCTGGAAATGAGGTGTTGACCTGCCTTGAGCTTGTATCATCCCGCCATGACTTCCGCCAAGAGTCACAGCTACTGGCACAGTCCAAAGATAGCCCAACTCTTTTTTCCAGAGGACAGCTATTGCCATGGGACACAGTCAGCCCCCTATCTTGCAGCACTTCAGACTATCTCAATTAATCTATACAATTAGTTGTGATTTTTCTGGAGACTCACACACAGATGCACAGAAGCAGCAAGGTTGCACCCTCTGGGTATAAAAAGAGCTGTTAATTAATAATTGGATGTCTCAGCTATTTAGATGGTAGGATGATATTTGTGGCTTTGAATACATTTCTCCAAGTAGGACATGAGTTCAAAATTGCTTTGAACATTTCTGAGGGACTGGGCTGTGATGAGAGTCCATGCCAGCAATCCTGTCGTGTCTGTACAGCTGTGGTACAAGCACGGGGAGATTCCTCTGTCTGCAGCTCTCAGGGCTGGCTAAGCCAGAGGGATACAGGTTTGAACACTGTGCATCCGCATGCATCCGTGGCTGAAATACGTAGGTGGAGATCATCTCACAACTTCGTGAATCAATGTCCCTTCCACAGGAGAACGAGGGATTAACTGTCTGTGGGGACCCTCGTTACTTTGGTGCCTTGACGTTGCAGTACTGTGTAGCTGTTTGGTTTTCATTTCGGCTTTGGAGCCCAGCTCCAGATAAGGCTAGGATAATCTAAGAATATTTGAGGGGAATTGAAATTAATATACCAGGCCCATGGAGTGTCTGCATTTGGCATGCCATGGATCAAGGTACCTGCATGTGACCTTGGAGACTGCGCAAATAGTCTATATAATTAGGCATGTCTTGTTGATAGATTGGCTGTCTTGAAGAAACATGTTGGAAGGACAGGAGTGCCTCTTGCTAAGTGTCTTCTTGCCATGCTGTGTTCAGTGGTCAGTGAGTATCTCCTGATGGCTAGCTCACTCAAAACTACCGCAAAAACCTTTCCCAAATAAACACCCGGAACACTCCTGAAATCGTGCAGAAAGCTGCAGGCTAACATCGTTGTCACAGGACCATGCGCTGCAGGAAATTCAGAGGGGTTAATACCCCTCTGGAAAAAACGTCCCCATCAGACTCACTGGTCAACACTTGGTATAATAAATCTTGTGAAGCATAAGATCAATTTTTGCAAGTTTCACACAATTTGCAAAGGAGCTTAGAGAAGGCTTTGTATGTTGTATTGTGGAACAAAAGTGAGGAAAATGAGGTTCTTATTAGAGGTGCATTTTTTTCTGGATTCTGCTGCTTACAGGAGTTTCCTCTTCAACTGTTGCTCATATACACTGACACATATTCCCACTAAGCACTGACTCAAAGCGGGTTTTGGACTGTAAAAGCAGGCAGAGTCACAGCACCAGGTGGGATGGCCTCAGGCCAGTGTCTGCAGCGCAATGAGCCTCCCGTGGGGTCTGAAGTCAATTTTGGGAGGCTGCGAATGCCTTACATGGATGATATATTAAATACACCTTAGAGGAGGAAAGGCAAAAGGCTGAATTATTCTGAGACCTGCAGAAATACTTTTCAAGCATCTCAGGTGTGCTGTGGCACCCTAAATCAAACCAGAAGAATAGATCAGTTTTAATATGGCCGATGGGTCTCAGGCATCGGCTAACAGTACCTCTTGCCCCTATGCAGGGAGGTAATTTTCTCAGCTTAGACAGCAAAATGTCACACAGGGCAGCAAGACTGCTTGCTAAGGGGATTTAAAACCCCCACAAAATTCTGTGACCATTCCTTCTCCAAAGGAATACGATGGATGAGGGATTAACGTGCCTTAGGAAATTGTCTGGTGGCTCTGAAAATATTACAAGAACCTCTGTCTCAGATGCCATCTATTCAAGAGGTAAGCATTTTTTTTTCCCCGGGAATGTCCTTTTGCTAAGCTTTCATCCTAGCCAGTGGAAGGAACAGACGTTTCTATCAGTGGCAAAGAAATTAGTGAGGCAGTTGCTGAGTTGCCGTCTGGGAAAGCCCCTGTAAAGCATGGATGGTCTTACAAGAAACGTTTCATTTTTATAATTACCAGCAAGAATTTGGACCGAGCTTGTAAATATGGATAGTCTCTAAAAAGACACATCATTACCTGGTAAGTTAAAAGGGTAGTGGAGATAGACACCAGTACGACAACCAACCAGTATTTCTAACAAAAGGCAGTTATCACTAAAACAGAAATAATAAACATCAAAACTTGATTTTTGAGGCCTGAACACTGTCAGCCTTGTGACTGTGACTATAAAAGCGTCCTGCACCTAATTCCGCTCTTTCATTTTTCAGGGTTAGAGGCGGTTACTACCACAAAGGTAATAACTGAGTGTTTACATGCAGTTACACAGCAATACTATGGATTCACTGTGGAGGATTTTCATCTTTAATGACTTATTTACTGAGTTACAAGCCAGAAAGATTGATTAGATTAAGGAAAGGGGAGGAATACTAATGAGATTCAGCTCTGCTAAGTGTTTCAATTCGGGATGCGTTTTGAGGGCTAGCCCATCACCAAGAAAATCCCGTTGAGTTTCAGCCTTGGGGCAGCAAGATCCATCTTCTGCAGGACGTGGTAAAGTGCGTTCCTCCTGTAGTACAGATGTTAGTACAGATGTAGTACAGACTGTTCAAACAACCCAACTCCCTGGTGTTACGACCGCAGACTGTCTGGAAATGTACGCAGCTGGCAGCTCATGGAGATGGGAGTAGAAACATGGTGGTTCTCCTGTTGTTCCAGCCCACCTGTATGGTGGGTAAATAAGTGTCTTCTGCTCCAAATGGGCTTGTCAAATGGCTTGCACGTACATTTCAAGCCACAGTTGGTGCCGGGGATATGCATGTGAAAACACAAGACGTGGTACCTTTGGTAGAGATGGGTGGAGAAATGTCTGGGTGACAATCCTGTTCTAGCATCAAGACCTGCTGAAAAGTATGTTGTACCCATATTGTTTGGGCAGGTTATATGACGTTTGCATCCCTGGATTTTTTGCAGCCATGACACTGCTGAAAGAGAGGGGTTTTCTCCGCATGTATTCCTCAATTACACATATGTGCCAGGCCCAGTTAACTGTAAATTTTTGTGTTGATTTCAGGCGGTTCGGCCTCACTGTTTCCAGTTACCTTTGTGTAACAGAACAGCAACCTTAAATGGCGTTATTTCTGGCTTCTGGTTTGGTAATTTAAAATTCTTAAATGGGAGATTAGGAGATAGCTTTTGCTAAATAATTAATCACATATACTCTTGTTTGCAGGCTGAATTTTTTCTTGTGGGAATAAATGGATGCTTGCATGAAGAACAATTCTTTTACACAAATCTGTGCAACAAAACTTTGTTGCAGCCAATATTAAACATCATGGGAAATCAACACGGCTTCAATGAAAAGCTATTAAGAATATAAATTGGTGTACTTAAAAATTCTTGGGTTATCTGAATTTCAAGCTGAATGCAGCAGCAACCCTCAAAGAATGATTCTTTTATAAATAATTCACTGTGTGCTTGAAGCCTGCATTTTATTTCTGTTTAGCTTTGGATTCCTCGAGTTTATTTTGCTGTTATATGGGAGATGTGGAAACATATTATTGCCTGTATCTTTACAAGCAGGGATGTAATTCTGGAAGTGGTGGGAGAGCTTGACTCATGCTGCGATTTCTGCCACAGAGCTTGAACCGTGACACAGGCTTTGGTATTCTGTTCTCTCCACAGGCAGAAAGTAAGAAGGATATTCTGTGAACGGGGCAAGCAATTTCTCATACCCTGTGATCCTGGCAATGCTACCGGCAGCACCACTGAAGGGAGACAACGGTGGATCTGCACAGCTCTGGGGGAGAGCTCTGATTGCACCCCACTCCACCAAAATGTGCAGCATAACTTACAGTAAAACAAACAAACCAACCTTGAAAAGGGAAGCAATATACCACCCTTGATCAAAGAGCCTATCTTCTAAAAGGGACTTTAAATGCCTTTAGGAGTTTTTACTACTACTCCATCTTGCAATTCTCTTCACATACCGCTTCAGTCCCTAAATAGCATCTTAGAGCTCTAAAAATCAGAACCCCCTAGACCTCATGCTAGCATAATAAGATTTGTTTCCTGCTTACTTGAGTGTGTCTGTGAGTGTTTAGAGAGTTGGGGCTGGGAGCAGGGGGCAAAGGGAGACCATGGCAGGCTGAAGTACCCATTTTCTATCTATCTAAACTGCTGGGAACACATAATTGTAATCGGCACCTTCTTACACAAAAACATCTTTCAGAAATGCTTCCACTTCATAGCAATAATTATTGCTATACAACCATGAGGAACCAACATATTCAAGAACACTTGGTGTAGTTCACTTTACAAGAACATGTATATTGGAAGATGAAAGGAACAATAAACGGAGTTGTTCCTCTCAAGGCATTGAAATTCATTTGAGCTGATGGACTTGAATGCATGTTTGTCAAATACAGATAATGTTCAGCTACACTGTAGATCACGGGCTACCATAGCTTGTGCATACTGATGTTTCATAAAAGGGGTGTGCTAATGCTACTTCTGCTTGATTCTATCAGCTATATTCAGCCTTATATTGAATGTCTCTCTCATAGTGGACTGAATTGTATAAAATAACATGTCTTTCCTTATTAAAAGTAGATTTGGTTTGGCTTGAGGCAGAAGTGTGAGAACAGGTCAGGCAGGAAGCTGTCTCAGAGCCTGAGGGTTCATGTTAAATTAATTTATTTTTAGATTTTATCAAATTTAAGCAGTCTGTCCTTTTTGCCTGTACTTACAGAGCTGAAAAGAAGGTGAGCTGAGCTAATATTACAAGTCAGGGCTTTAGCCATCTCCTGCAATAACTATGGTTTTGCTAACACCTAAAACATTTAATTAGAAGGTTGAGGGTTTATACAGCCCTCAAATCATGAGACTGTTTTTAGTTAATGAAACAGTAAGGAGAGAGTACATGTAAGTTTATTTTCACTGTAATAAATGTGTCTCCTGAGTGGTTCTTCTAGGGCTCAGAAATTGGTTGAGCTCCTATAAGGTCTCGGCACTGACTTTGGGTGAGCTTTTAAAAGCAATGGGTTTATGGCTGGGCTTAGTCCTCATTCCTCTACTGATATCTGTCAGAGTTGACTGAAGCCTCCTACCTCCTCCAAAGGGGCTATTGCTCTGTGAAGAGACAGTGTCTGCCTGTCTGGATCACTGCCGTGCTATTTCTCCAACTCCTTTTTTGTTTTACTGTCTTACCCTGTGCAAGTCCTGCAGTATTCTTCTTGCAGAGGTTTGGCTCAGTTGTTCAATTTCTTGGGCACATCATTGTGTGAGCAAAACTTTGCAGAACGTAACCCTAAAGGAGCTTGGTTTAGGCAGTTACCTGCAATAGGTTCAGGAGAGTCAGAGATGATTGTTAGAGATAAACATTTTGGGATAAAAATGTAGCATTTTCCAATAATTAACTTCTGATTTCATCCTTCTAAAGCATGTTAAACATCAACCCTAATGTTAATTGACTCACAATCGAGTGGCATGATGAGCAGATGCCACTTACCTGCTCCTTGGCACCCTGAGCAGGTACTCCCTGCTTTCTACCAGGCATTATAAACAGATTCAACCTGTTCCTTGGCAATGTGAGCGAAAATCACCTTCTGTATTCCCTGGCAAAATGTGGAGGTGCCACTTGCCCTCTGCTTCTTATCATAGGCAAAGAGCTGCCATGTACCTTCTCCCTTGTATCAGCAGTAGAGATCAGAGATTACCATTCATTTCAAACACGCTCTCACCTTCAGATGCGTGTGATGTCTCATTTTTTATGGACAATTAGTAGTAGAAGCAATCATCACAGCAATAACAGCAGTGCTGTATTTGTGCCTGGAAGCGCAGTCTCAGATCTGTCCACAAGACTGCTGGATTTTTCTCTAAATAAAACTTCAGGAAAGGTGCCAGTTGAGGTTAGGTAGTTCTTCATTATTTACCTTGGCTTGTGAATTAAATTTATGGTGGTGTTCGCACAAAGCTGGAAGAATTTGTGAGTGTTTTGAGCATGGGTTCTTGGTGTTTGGGAGATTTGCTTTCTCCCTCAAACAACTGAGAGACATCCTAATGCTACAAATTCTGGCTGGAATGATCCATTATTACCTTCTTTGTAACAAATGCTTCTGCAGTAAACTTATAAAACTTGCTAATGCTAGAATTAAAAGCTTCAGCAGATACTGCTCTACAGGTCTGGAGAACAAATCAGAGTGTCCTGGAGGTTTTTTAGCTTTCCTGTGAAATGCTGTGAGGAGGCTGGAATTCATCAGTCGTTTTTTTGAGTAAAAGATCCTCGCTTTCATTCACATCCATGCAAAGTATGTGAGATGGGCAAGGACTACCCTTTATTTACAACTTACATGTATCAGTCCCGAATGCTGCTGCGGAGAGAGTTTTCCTAGCCAATCCCCTTGACTACGTGTCTCATTTCGTACTTCTCCACAACTCTGCCTTTTCTGTCAAGCCGTAAATATACTTGTTATCCGTACTCATGTTCATGAGTTACATAACTTATGCTTATGTTTTATGTCTCATTAAGATGTTGCTCCTGTTTCTCTCCTGGCCAAGGCAGCAGCCTTCAATACCTTTGCGTTATTAACATTGCAAACACTTCCCCATCTCCTCCCATGCTGCCTTTCATGCTTGAATAAACTTCCTGTAAAAATTCACAAAACCTCTCATGATTTTCCTTCAAATCCCTTTAAAAAAATCTCCTGGGCCAAGATACCCACAAGAAACCACTTCATAACAGACCACTGGGTATAGAGGCCACTGCTCCTTGTGATGACTGAGAGCACCTCGGTATTTTCTCCCATCAGGTGACATAGTTTCACAATGCCTTAATTTTGTTTCCTGGGTGAATGGTGGAATTTCAACATTGCTGGGGTTGGGCAGACCTTGGGGAGACACTCTGCTATCTCCTGCAGAAACATATGCCTCACGTAGAGGCCAGAGGAAGCTCTTTTGGGCAGCGTGAGACCTTAAAATAGAGTAGCAGTCCAGAGAGTTAGCACATGTATGCCTTGTTTGAATCAGGACAAAAGGGCCTAAATTTATTCTTTCTGTTGCCAAGTTAAAATTTAATTTCATGGAATCATAGAATACCAGGTTGGAAAGGACCTCAAGGGTCATCTGATCCAACCTTTCTTGGCAAAAAGCACGANCATGTATGCCTTGTTTGAATCAGGACAAAAGGGCCTAAATTTATTCTTTCTGTTGCCAAGTTAAAATTTAATTTCATGGAATCATAGAATACCAGGTTGGAAAGGACCTCAAGGGTCATCTGATCCAACCTTACTTGGCAAAAAGCACGATGTAGACAAGATGGCCCAGCACCCTGTCCAGCTGAATCTTGAAAGTGTCCAATATTGTGGAATCCACCACTTCCATGGGGAGATTATTCCAATGGCTGATCATTCTCATTGTGAAGCACTTTCCTCTTGTGTCCAATCGGAATCTCCCCAGGAGTAACTTGCATCCATTACTCCTTGTCTTTTTCATGTGACTCCTTGCAAAAGGGAGCCTACATCTTCTTTGTAGCCAGCCTTTAAGTACTGCAACATGGTGATGACGTCTCCCCTAAGACTTCTTTTCACAAGGCTGAACAAACCCAGTTCTCCTAGCCTTTCCTCCTATGGCAGGCTTCCCAGTCCTTTCATCATCTTCGTGGCCTTTCTCTGGACCCTCTCCAGCCCGTCCACGTCTTCTTTGTATAATGGGGACCAAAAATGAACACAGTGTTCCAGGTGTGGCTTGACAAGTGCTGCGTGGAATTTCAGTGTTTTCCAGCTCTGCATTTCTAGACAGCTGTTAGAATTAGGATCTGAGTCCTCTAAACTACTGACAAAGCTTTTGTTGTAAACATTTGTGATGTTGGTGGAGCAACGTTATGTCATGCAATGAGTGTCCAGCAAGCCGTGTGGGCAACGCAGACCAGCGGACAGACTTTCTAAGGATGCAGGCATCTATTTGAGCAAACTCTAGGGCACATCAAACTGTCACATAAGATTTCCATGACGAGCTGGCATGAAATTCAGATTATGGGCAACTATTGCTTTCCACTCTGCTGACAATCTATTGGGAATCGCGCTGAGTCTCTGCTGCAGGCCACTGCTTTAGCTTAACGTGACCTGACAGACAGTACCCAGTGTTGTGTGTCATAACACAAAGCATCACACAGTGCATGTGAAGGGAGAAAGGGGCAATCCTGGGGACAGAAATACTTTTTAAAGGTTTTATAAGGAAAGAGGAGTCTTCATTCACCAAAGCTCCAGATAGAGGTATTTGGATTTGATTTTTCTCCTCGTCCTCAGGAAACTGGTGATGTGCATCTAATGTAAAACCTACCAGCGCTACCATCCTCCACCATGAATTACGTGAGGGGCAGTGGGACATTCAATGATCAAATCCCTTGCTTGCCTTTTGGCAGCACATCAACATCCTCTGTCTGAGCGGCGACTCCTGGTGCATCACACACCGAGCACATTGCAAGGGCAGCAATTCTCTACCCAGGTTCATACAGCTTTCAAATTGAAACGCACCCCTAGCCCTTTCTTCTGCCAATACAAATGTAAATTGCACTTAAACTCTTCTTCCTAATTTAATTTGGAAATAACATAAGTCTCAGCCTTCTCCCCAGGTGATCAGTACTGTTTGTGCTGTGTCAGGAAAAAACTATTCCCAGAAAGTTAGCTTGGCACAACCGGCTTCTTTGTGTATGAAATATCTAACTGCATTTCAGACCTCATTGTAATTTATCTTGCTCTTCCCTTCTCTACTCCATTTCCCCCATATATTAGGTCCTACACAGACTACAAACTCTCAGGACTTAAAGTATGAACAGAAGTTTTCATTACGCTCTTTTACAGCGAGTTTCAAATGAGATCAAACAATAAGAAACTTCACTGACAATGACCAATGTCTCAGTGAGCCTGGCTCCTCCCAGAAGGCTCATTCCTGCAAATACCACATTTCTGTAAGCTCAGTAGCAAAATGTTAAGGTGCATAGACATGCAAATGTGAGCTGGCCTCCCAGAACCTGGCAGGGGCAAACACACCAGCTGCATTTGCAGCATCAGAGGCAGTTGCATTGCATAGCAAGTAGATACTTTGGAGTAGCCCCATCTGAAATGATCCAGGAAAGCCACCGCCCTCTGCCTGAACCCTGTGCGAATAAAGATGTCAGCGTGTCCCTGGAAAGAACTGGCGTGCCTTTTCTGATTTCATCGCTGCACCATATGGGTTGTGTCAATAGAAGGCCACAGTGCTTTTCTGGCTGAGGGACTGCCAGCAGTTCAGTGGGAGGTGATCACAGGCTGCCGATGTAATTACAGTGGGGGAACGTGCGGCAGCAAGTGGCTTTGTGTGCAAAAGGCTGCAGGGCTGTAAGAGGGGCAGAGGGCTATATAGTTTAGCAGCTGTGCTGCTCTGTCTGTGCAGAAAGTTAAGTGGTAGGCTACAGGATCAGAGCTGTTGGCTCCTGATCAGTTCAGTTCAAAAGCAGAGTCACAGTAAAGTTATAAGGGAATGCAGAGGCATCAGACAGAGTGGAATTAAGGTTTTATGTGGATTTACATTCATATACCAATTTCTGATTTTGAAGATGTGGCTTTTCCTGAATTGGAAAGTTCCATCAGCCAACCTCTTCATTACCTCTTCACTTTGCAATTCAATCCCTCCTTCTCTCTGGTGGCAATGAAAGCATTATTTGTAAGAGTTAGGATTATACAGGGAGCTGTAATTGCCATCCATATTTTCAGTTCACATTATGGCATGGATGAGAGATCCATGTAATTTCCAACTGTTTTCCATCCTCTTCTGTTTATACTCTACTGGCAGTGAAATGAGTACCACAATCCCTCACAGACCAGTTTCTCCAGTACAGTGTTGGAAAGCACTGTCTGATTTACTGTGAGGAGGTAATGGTAACTGAGTATTTGATGCAGCTCCCTCCCTCCCTGCCCACCTCTTTCAGCCCCTTCCCTCATCCCCTGCCCTGACCCCAAGAGGTGGCTCATCCCTGGCTAGAGGGGTTCAGCTGGCACTGAGAACAGCGCTCCCTTTTCCTTCCTAACAGGCGTTAGGAAGGAATAGCTAGGGTAAATGCTGAGTGATTAAGGCTCTAATTAGAAATGCGGTTCAGCTGATCATGTGCATAAGAAGAAAATAAGTAGTATTCTTTCATGGAGGAGTGTGGGTAGGGGCTGTACGCTGGGCACTTCTCTTTTCAACAGCTCTAGTGTTGGATACGCTCCGCCCTTTGTGGTGCATAGTATTTGGCCTTTAAACTGAAAGAGTTTTTCAAAGGTGCGTGGAGTGCCACATTTGACTCGAAGTGATGTAGAGAGCTGAGCGAGAAGAGCTCATGTTGCCTCATGCAACTGCTGCAAGCAGCAGGACCCCCTCAATTCATCTCAGAAGGTGTCCTCCCCTCCCCGCTCCTCCCCCTCTAACCACTGTCTGGGGCTGTGACAGCTGTGACATTTGGGTGTCTCTAAAATTTTCATCATTTCAGGCTGCTGAGGTTGATGGAGGGTTCAGTTGTGCGACTCTCAGCTCCTGCAGGCATGGGAAAGGCTTTTCTAGGTCAAAGTCTGTGGGGCTGCAAGGATGGGGCTCAGGAACCTTCCAAAGCTAGGGACATGCCACATCCAGCACACATACAGGACATAGGAAAAGGCAGAGTCACGTGGCCGTGCTTTTCCAAGTCCAGCTCACAAAAGGGAACAGAACCCTTCTGGGACTCAAGGACACTGAGGTCCCAAATCATGCAAGAAAATCCCATCCTTTAGCTCATCTGGTACAGGAAAATAGAGCATGAAAGTTGCTATGCTGTTACTCTTCCTACTTTGCTTGGCTACCTAACCTCACATTGTTTGTAACAACCTCACGGTATTTGTAGCCTCTTACGACTCTTATCTGCACCTCCATCCTTTACATGAGTCCTCTGATGTTTTCTACCTCTCACATGTCCCATTTCCTCCTTGTCCCCATCCCATATCCCCTTCTTTTTTTCTTCCCCTTCCCTAATCCCTCCCTGCAAGCATTTGCATGTGTCTGTCACTTTCTCTTTGAAAATACTTCTAAGCATCTTCTGTTCTTCTAATCTCCCCAAGATAAAAATACTATAATAAAACACCTTCTGACAGAGTCAGGCAGCAGCAACATTTGTTTTTCTTTTCCAGGCTCCTGTCAGCTCTCCAATCTGAGCTGACACTGGCTGGATGTAGGTCAGATTTGATGGGTACTGCATGTCACCCCAAGCTACCCAGTGGATGTGAAATCTGGCAGACTAGACAGCCTTTCAGCTACTTGGCCTACACATGCACTATGCAATTTGTTCGGTCTATGAGCATTAGGTCTATGACCATCTTTATCTCTCTGTGGAGCTTAACTCCTCACTGGATGCTGTTGGAAATGGTGCTATCTCCAGGTGTAGATGCCATTAAGCGAAGCAATTGTTTGACCCCGTTGTGTGGGAAGTGTGAGAGTTCAAGGAAGCCTCCCCAAGATGACTGGGCTGTCATGGTAACAGTTGGAAAGGATGGTGTCTGACTGCCTGATCATGCAGCACACAGGGTAAGTAATGAGCGATGCCGTACTGCACAACACGGCACCGTCTCATGCTGCTGTGACAAGGAGCATCTGCAGTGAGGGATGATGGGGATACTAAATGAGAAGGAAAATAATTTTAAAGGGATGGGGGATAGATACTTAAAATCCTTAAGAAAGATTATCTTGAAGAACACGAATTTTGACTTGGTAGGGTGGAAGTCTTAACAAACACAGCAATTACGTCTTGAGACGAATTTGGGCATCTTCACATAGAAACCTCTGGATAAATAGCGGCCCGAGGGTAGGCGAATGTTGTTCTGAGACACTTGCATAAGTGTCTTGACTACTACTATAAAGGTATCTTAAAGTAATCAGATATCATCTTACCATTTTAAATAATGCTAAATAAGGCAAAAAATATTTCTGTTGGCTACTGTCCAAAAGACAGTCGATCTTTTTCTCATTTGCTGGCCTAAAACCCCAGCTCATCTCTGCTTGGATTTTCTAGCATTTCCTGGGCATCCAAACTCCAATTAGCCTCTCTAGTGCTACACTGATACAGTCTGACTGCGATGTTACTGTATGCTAATGCTAAACTGATATTCTTATCCCATTCTGCCCATGAAAGCTGCATGATATCTAAACCATCTGCATCTATACCTGTATCATCTATGTTCTTGTACGCTTAAATATTATTCTTAGGCCTACTAAGAGAGCTACAATTAAAGGATAGCTCTATACCACTGAGCAACCAGGCCGCTTTGGATGTTATCACCGCCTGTTTGAGGCTCAGGTCAGTATTAGCAGACAGTGTGGTGGTCTGTCAAACTGTCACTTCTTTAAGCTGTGCTCTAATGTCTCCAGATGGAGCTCAAACCCTTCCTTGTACAGCCCCCAGGTAAACTAAGTTAGCACCTGAGCACTCTGAATACTGACTTAAACAGAAGATGTTGTCCCCCTTAACTTGGTTAATGCATCTTGCCTATCTCTTGTAACTGGTGTTTTGCTGTACTGGTACCAGTTAGGATGAGTTGGTGAGCTGTGTTAGGACTTGTGAGCTTCTGGAGGTCCTTTTGCTGTAGTGGCTGTGGTTCAAATAAAGGTGCTGACTTTGGGATGGGTTTATGATCCCCACGGAAAGACAACAGCTCATGATAAAGTGAAAATAGGTGGAGTAGAGTGAAATGGGCAGGTAACACTGGCCCACCAAAGGGTGTCTGGAGCCAATAGCAATGGTGATAGAGTTCNTTAACTTGGTTAATGCATCTTGCCTATCTCTTGTAACTGGTGTTTTGCTGTACTGGTACCAGTTAGGATGAGTTGGTGAGCTGTGTTAGGACTTGTGAGCTTCTGGAGGTCCTTTTGCTGTAGTGGCTGTGGTTCAAATAAAGGTGCTGACTTTGGGATGGGTTTATGATCCCCACGGAAAGACAACAGCTCATGATAAAGTGAAAATAGGTGGAGTAGAGTGAAATGGGCAGGTAACACTGGCCCACCAAAGGGTGTCTGGAGTCAATAGCAATGGTGATAGAGTTCATTCTTTGAGTGGTTGAATGAAGACATCTGTTACCAAGGTGGAGCCTTAGGATAAACCACTAGATTTACTGGAAGAATTCTGGGAAGAATATTTAGAGACTATGCCCAAGCCTTTACCAATGTGTTAAGTTAGTTCAAATTAAGTCAATTTACTCAAGTGATAAAATCTGAGGGAGATGCACAATATTCCTGACTCTTGATGAAAATGGATTGAAATAAAAAACTTAATCATTTTAGCTCTTAGAAGTTAAGCAAAATAAATCCTACTTTATAGCTTTTTCAAACCAGATAATAGCAGATAATAAGAGCTATGGGACACTTGACTTGATAACGAATGTCATCAATAAAACCCAAAATAGTAGGCCAAAACCTCCTTCTCTGTATGTCAAAAGCAGCAAGTTTCTTTATCAAACCTACTAGTGTGCGAGGGCCGAGCATGACTGAGGTGCAAGATAAGGGAGACAAAGAGCAAAGCTTACAATGCTCTGGAATGAATTCCCTATTTATACTTGCCAGTTTATAACCTCAGTTTCACGATCTTGATCTGAATAATTACCAATAAAAGGGTGGATGATTGAACATAGCTTTGAGACCAAAACCTGTGAGTGTGTTATTGCTGACTGAGGTACTCTTTCTTCTACAGTTGGCTGGAGCATTCAGGCCTGGATTAAGCAATGACACCACGTTGTCGCGTTGGCTAATTTTGAGGAAGAGAAGCACCTTCGACTGCCTCCGAACTCAGTGGGAGGAAACTGGTACCTGTGGGTTGTGTTTCAGGGCAGAGCTCAACTTTCAGGGCTGGATGTGCAAGATGGATGTCTGCTGCTCTCCATTATTCCTTGTGTTTGCTACACACATGAAAAGACACGAATATTAATGCCAGCTCCCAATGACAGCGCACTGAGTGGAATTGCTTGGGCGCATCATTTTGTCATATGGTTTAAGGATAGCAATTTTGTCAGTTAGCTGTTCCCAGTTCTTCCTCTTTCACTGTCTTCTCTTTCCACCTGTGGCTCAAGTTTTTATTATTTTATTCTGTTCTTTTGCATCCATACCATTTTCCTTCTCTTTAACCCCTTCTCCCCTCATGCCTCATTTCTTGTTCTTCATTATTTTCTTTGCTCTTTTTCTTGATTTACAGTTCTTTGGTTGCCACACATACCATTTCACTACCTTTGTCCCCTGCAGCTCGCTTCCAGGTCACCTGCTCCTTTCCACTGCACATCTGTTCCTTTCACCAGTCTCCTCCACAGGACAGTAATGGACACCAACCACTATGTCCCTCCGCATGNCAATGACAGCGCACTGAGTGGAATTGCTTGGGAGCATCATTTTGTCATATGGTTTAAGGATAGCAGTTTTGTCAGTTAGCTGTTCCCAGTTCTTCCTCTTTCACTGTCTTCTCTTTCCACCTGTGGCTCAAGTTTTTATTATTTTATTCTGTTCTTTTGCATCCATACCATTTTCCTTCTCTTTAACCCCTTCTCCCCTCATGCCTCATTTCTTGTTCTTCATTATTTTCTTTGCTCTTTTTCTTGATTTACAGTTCTTTGGTTGCCACACATACCATTTCACTACCTTTGTCCCCTGCAGCTCGCTTCCAGGTCACCTACTCCTTTCCACTGCACATCTGTTCCTTTCACCAGTCTCCTCCACAGGACAGTAATGGACACCAACCACTATCTCCCTCCGCATGAGGGTCTCCAGGAAACATGTTAGAAGAAATAGGCTATAGAAAGGAGCATGGGATCCTCCTTTGTTTGCTGGTCAGTCAGCTAGCTACTCTCATGGGATGGAGATAGGCAGGCAGAGTGACTGGGAGGAAGCCAGCTCAGAAAGTTCACCTCAGGACGTCCCTGGAGACTGGGCAGCAGTGCTGTATGCTTCTCTCTCTTTCTGTATTCTCCTGTAAGCATCTGTTCTTGGCCACTGTCAGAGGTAATGAGCTGGACAGCCTTTTGGTCGACCTCAGCAAAGCCAGCCTCAGGGCTGCCTGTGAGCAGGCGATAGAGCTGTGCTGCTGAGAGTGCTCAGACAAGGGCACCTTCTCCACTGGAGGGGTCTCCAGCTTTCGATGAATCATGTCACTTCTTCCTCAGTGGCAGAAAGGGTTAAATTCTGACCTCCTGGGGATTTGCACAAGGATTTTCAGCCACAATCATACCAGCAAACTTTCAAGAGGATGACTGAGTCTTGCAACCGTTTTCAGACTAGAGGGACGGTTCTGCCTGCTCGCAAAGAATGAATAGAAAAGGGAAAAGCAAAATGAATACCACAATCCTTTAACCCGATTCCAAACATCTAAACTCAGTCTTCCTCTGCTGCTTCTTGCTGATCGCTTGCAAGACAGACTTTCCCCATCAGCAGCCCCAGTCCTGGGCTCGGATGTGCTATGTCCCTCTGCTCAGGACTGATCAGCCCTAACCCTAGCAGCAACAGCCAGGCGACAGCAACGCTGTGGTCAACTCTGTAGTCAGATAGAGAATAAGATGCATGTGACACTGTGCTTTTGGGTTACTTAACTCTTTGTCAGAGCACTATGAAACACTTGACTACTTTATGCAAGTTGCCTTCTCCTAGCTGTGGGAGTCACAGATGTGCCACTGCTTACAGTGCAGCATACATAACTGTGTCTTGTTACAGGAGTAGCCCGTGGGGAGTAAACCTGCAGGTCATGGCTGCAAACATGTGAGGCTGTATGGCATCAGCTGATGCCCCAGTTCACGTAACAAGAAAGCAGCAGCAGAAAAATCAGGAAATAAATTATGCTTGTGATTATTTTAAAGGAAACCCATGATACATTAGAAAGAAAATACTAAATTTACCAAATCTTGGTTCTAAGCTACTAAGGTCCATCCTGGCTCCATTTTAAGTGCTGCCCAAAGCAGCCTTCAGTGAGTGCTGAACTACCTGCAAAAGAGACAGCCATCACCTACACAGCCAGCAGCAGGCACCTTGATCCCCAACAGCAATATGGCTACAGATTCAGATCTTTTTGGCAAAAAATTGGGCACCAGGAGTAACGTGGCGAGCAGGCTGTGACAGCAACCCTTCCTCTGACCACTGGTACCCACCGGCAGGTCTACTTTGGCTGGCCACTGCCTGCTGCAGCTTCCACGTGCCCCCTCTCCAATCTTCCTGGTTTGTAATGAGAAACAGAGAGGAAAGCAACTTCTGACACTCCAGTTGGCTCATTGATAGTTTTATTCTGATCAGCCAGCGCACATCTTCCTTCAAAGGAATGGCACCGCATGCCCGTGTGCTACCCCATTGCTCCTGCAGCTGCCCAGACTGCATTTTGAGGTGCCTCTGCTGGCAGGGGGTTTGCTTGCGTGTTCGCTAATGCTGCAGAGCTACGGTCATTTTAACATGCCCTCCATCACCTTGCTGATTATCAGCGCTTGAGTTTGGGCTTGGGAACTGTGTGCTGAACAGAAGATGTAGGAACTGGACTTCATTGCAAAGGGGATTTTTTTCCTAATGATTTATTTTAATAAGTACATTCTGGCTAAATGTTTAGTCTAGAGACTAAAACTGCCTTCCTTCCAGAGGTAAGACAAACACTGGGTACTTAAAAATAAGCTTATAGGCACTGCAGTGATAATCTGATTTTAGAACTCAGCAGTCATGGTTTTCTCTACACTGAGAATGATAGACAGGTAAGAAAATAGCTTGACTGTAGCTCTCTATTCCAGCTGGCAAAAAGGATTCACTTACCTTCAACAGGAATTTCCAATAAATCTATATTTAGTAGCCTTCATAGTCTATCACTTGATGAAATTACTTTCCTTCGTGAATGTGCAATAAAGGTTGACAGTGATATATGTAAGGACATTAAATTTTCAATGGCCGTGTTATGAACAAAGGTGATCTAACGCAAAATAATATACTTCAAGGAGCAGGCAGCAGGGCTAAGTCTCTGATCTCATTGACAAGGCTTAACAGTGGTAGACTTCTCTTTACATTAATAAATTCATTCATTTATATGGATATATGGGAGAGGATCTCTTTCTTCCATGAGTCTGCTTTTCCTCTCCCACAGATCCGTTCCAATGGATGATTTTACTAATGTAAAATATATTATTTTTGTTATATCACCTTTGTTCATGAGGCCTAGTTCAGTGTAAAGCCAGAGATAGAAATTTGTTAATGAAAAAAGAGAACAAATTATGTGTGCGACATAGGCTGAAAAAACTATTATTATCCCACCCAGAAAAAATGTTCCCCTCAGCAGACTATGGTTTCCCTATGCCATTTACCATTTATGTGTGGAAAGCTAAAATTGTGCTGTTTCTCATACAGAGGAAAATCTTCATGCTGGTAGTCAAGTCTCTGCGGGTTCCTGATGGTTATTATCTACTCCTCTGACACAGTTTAAAGATCCAGTTCTATTTTTAGAGGTAAGAAAAAGACTAGTATTTGCTTGAGGATTATGGTGTAAAGTGATTGATGTGCTCGTATGTGTTTTCTTATGACTGAGTACTTTGCATATTCTCTTATTGTCTCCACTTTACCTGGGAAAACCGACTGTCCTTGCATAGCCCTTTGCTGTTCTCTCTCTCTTTTAATTGTGTGTGTTTGTTGGATTTAATTTCTGGAGGACTCCTTACAGAAAGATTTTTTGTATCCATCCTAGTTAAAAGGTGCTGCCCTTTTATCACTTGACTAAGGCTGAAATCCAATTTGAGCCCTCCTGTGTGCCACTCTTTATTTATGGTATCATTACAGTTTCAGAAGAGCAAACTCTCTGCAAAGCTTTCAGGATACTTATCTAGCAAACACTGTCACTTAGCTATGGCTGGAGTCCAATCTGATGCCTTAAATACTAGCCTCACATAAAGATAATGCTTTTAATCAGAAAAGTGAGACAAGTTGTAAGAGCTTGTTCACAGTATCTGTCAGCAGGGAACTGGAGTGAAATCAGGACAACGTCTAAGTCTCTGTTTCCAAAGGTGCTTTTTTTCTTGAGCTGTGAAGGATTATTAACAGCAGGACTAGATAAATGTAAGGAGAGGAAGGGCGAGCATACGCTGCTGTAGCTTGTACTTAGTAACCGCTGCATCTGTGCTCCCAGCCTATAGAAAACGCAAGGTAGTGGTTCTTCAGCTATAGAGAGGCAAGCGGCAAAAGCATGGACAGGGGTGGGTGCTGCAGAAGTGCTGATGTTGTACAGATCCGCTCTCTAGCAGCAGCTTGGACAGCTGTGTTGCAGGTTTGCTACGGAAGAGGTGGAAGCTGATGGGCCAACAAAGCTACTACAAAGAGTTGGAGCATCTAAGCTCTTCAGCTGTTGTGAGGATTATGGACCAAATTGTTTTTCCTCCTCTTGGAGGCCACTGCTAAATTTTTGCAGAAAAGGTGTCCGTTGAGGGAGTTTGGAAATAGTTGATTAACCTGGCCTGTTGATTGCCTTTCAATTGCATCTGACATTTCTAATGTGATATTTTTGGTTCACTTTCAACATTTCTTCTTCTATAAACCATCCAATAAGAGCAGACAGAATTGCTCATTGCATTAATGCAGGAGCTGATTTACATATTTACAATTCCTGACTGGTACAGATCAGCCACCTTTGAGCTGTGGCAATTTCTACAAACTCAGAGTGGTATACTGGTGATATATATAAAAAAATTATTTTCTTAAAAACGAACACCCCAATACCCAACCTAAATCTTGAAGTAAGCATGAAAGCATAGTAACATTGATAAACTTGATGAAATTCTATTGGAGTTAAACATTTCCTTACCGTCTCTCTATAAATGAGTGTACAGAGAAGCGCTGTCCTTACAGTATAAAAGAAGCAACATTCTGGGACAAGGTAAGGATAAGCAGTTATAGTTTTAAATATAAAAGATTTCATTGATCTTAACGCCTAGTTTTAGTTTTCTATAAAAATATAAATATTAATTGGCTTTGAATAAAAGACAAATCAAAAGACATGCTATTCTTAAAACTCAGCTACATTTTAGGTAGGCATTCAGTAGCATGCATCTGAAATAACAATTCTTACATAAACTACCCATAATGATTAAAATACGTTTGTGAACCTTGCTGCCTTAATCTTCACAGTAGTTTTTAGTGATGTGGAGAAATAGCAGAAGTGCTATGACCCATACCTCATTAAGGACACTCAATTTTTAAGACCTTACGCATTCAAAATTTATACACTTCTCAGATGCAGGGAGATGGAGTTTTTATGTCAGCTGGAACTCTGCTATGTACCGACACCAAGTGAAAAAATCTCTGCAGAAGACAATAACAAGTCCAAATGAGACTGGTAAGCGCTTCACACCTAATCACAAAAACAGTCTTTAGGGGAAAATGCCACTCTCACAGCAGGACTGGTAAAAGAAGTAATCAGCTAAGCAGGGCAGGGGTCGCATATACGGTTTTCCAAAAACCCCATTTCTGGTCAAAGCGTTGAGACACTGTGCGGTCAGACCTCTCCTTGGGAGTTTGCACACGGCTGAAAAGCAGTTTTATGGCTCTTGGTCCACGTCTGCATGAGGGCTGGAAATTGAACGGAAGGTGTGAAGACACAGGAAAATTCATAGCATGCCTGGATGCTCTCACTCAGGAGTTTTAAGTGACTGTAGATCTCCGTAGTTTATGCCTCGGAGAATTAAATTACAGTGAATTAAAGACTCTGCTGCACAAACTCAGGTGATTCATGTTGGGAAGATTTAACCGATTAGCAGCCTGCTCCCTCCTCTAGCTGGAGACTTCTTCCAGCAGGGTCATAACTTGGCCTGCCTTCAGCCTCTCCGCAGTGCTGTAGTTATCACTCTGTCTTATTAATTGCCTGCACAATCAATTGCAGTTTGGATTAACTTTCGAGTTGATAAACTGTGGCACTAGGAATTAGACCTTCCCCATCTCCTGCACTCTTGTTTTGGTGATAGGAATAAGCAAGGAGGACAGGCAGGTGGGAAAGGCAACGTCCTCCGTCACGCCAGCTAAATCTGGTGGAGCCAGCGTGTTAGGACCCTGAAGCCATCTCAGCATCTTCTTGCAGACTGAATGTGCTTTGAATTATGTGCATTGCCTCCTGCCTGCAGCTTGTTTGCCTTGACCTTCCTGAGTACGGCTGTGTATAAACAGGCCCCTAAAAAGGGGCTTTTGCCCTATCGAGGTGAACAGGAAAGGGAAGATGGCTGACCATTCCTGCCACCAAGGATTACCCCAGGAACCCTAGTTTGTGCAGGAATTAAAAGGCGCTTTTGCTATTTGCTTCATTATGTTGCCTGGTTTTCTTACTGAAGCCATAAGCTTGATAACTGTTGCTATAGGCAGGGATGCTGAGTGACAAAAGGTCTCTACTACCCACTTCAAGGAAAAATATGCCAGCATGAAGTAGGTGTAGAAGGAGCTGAACCCCACAGGGATGTACGCTCAGAAGTGGCTGAGCACTGTGTATTGAAGGAAATGAAATAAAAGGGAAAGAGGGCATGAATAGTCTCGTATGTTATGATTTTGAGTGACGATTCTGCCTGTAGAGGCAGGAGAAGGGGATGTTGTGGCTATGGTCCCCTTCTGTGCCTGCTGAGGTTTCCCACTGAGGTTTCCCGTGGAGGTCCCTGAGCTGGCCACGGCAGGAGGGCTCAGTGGCAGAAGGCAGGACAGCTCTCCTCCTCTTCTGCAGGTCAGGAACAGAAAAGCAACAGACTGAAAAGCTAAAAGCAACCATCAAGGCCACAAGACTGACCTGAGTTAATACTTATTTGAATGATTAGTGAAACCAAAGCAAACCCTCCCCTTTTAATGCAATGCTTTCCTGTGATGGAGAATCCAATTTACCCTTGGTAAATTGGTCCAGTGATTAAGTACAAACATTGTTTAAAAACTGCACTGAGTTTCAAGTCTCATTTTTTCTAGCTTCAGGTTCTAGCCATTTGATCTTTGATGTATTTGACTGCTAGGTAACAGACTGAGATCTGTTCAAATTCTTTCTCCCCAGGTAGGAATTTTTAGGACCTATCCAAGTAACCCCTCAGATATGATGGGATAAATAAATTGAGCCCCGGGAACTGTTTGTTCTTAAATGTGCTTTCAGATCCTCCAGTAATTCTCAGGAAATTTCTTGGATTGTTTTCTAAATTTTCAGAGATTTTTTGGGTGACGGATGCAACATTTCCATCACAGATGTATAAGCCTCATATGCAGAGAAAATCTAAGCACCCTCCCTCTATCAATACTCTTTAATTATGCACCTAACAACTACATTTGTCCAGAGCCACAGTGCTCTACTAAGAACTCACACTGAACTGATTATCTGCAAATCTGTCCTGCTGAAGATAATGTTTGTTTACTGTAGAGAGCCGGGGGAAGATTTATCCTGCTGCTGCTTCAAAATGCAAATAATTTTTCTAGGTGACTCTGCTAAAACATGCAAGATAAAACTTCCACTCAGTCAGAGAGCCAGGCTCTCTAGCCCAGCTAATATTCTGCAGTGACTTGCTCGTGTTTTACCATGTGAAGATGAAGAGTCTGGTTTTTGCAATTACGACATGTCCCACACTTGGGCCATGCAGAAGAGAAAAAATTTAGACACATAAGTGCCAAGAGAACAGAGGGAGACACCACAGCAACTGGCACCACTCTCACTTGATTTCCTGCAATGGCTTTGTTGTCAGGACTAGAAGCACTTGTCAAATTTCCTCTCCCTTGCAGAAAAAAATGAGAAAAGTTGACAACAATATATCCCTGAGGGCCGCATGCCCCGAGCTAATCTCTACAGCTCTTCCCAAGGCTGTGCAGAACCGCCTGAGGAACACCAGTCTGCGAAAGCAAAATAGCCAGCATGAAGTTTATTTATAACAGCAGCGAGACCCGGAGGAATATTGCTTGCGGGAGGGTAGAGCTCTCTGTGTGGGTTCATATATTAGAGAATGAATATTTAGTCTTTCAGGTCTCTGTTGATGCTGTTTGCATCGTGATAAGGTGGCTTGCCCATAACATGCAGATATTAAGAGGAGAAGCAGGTTGTATCCTGGTGGTCATAATGCCTAACATCCTAGAGAAATGATGTGATTAACGGGGATGGAGGCACTTCTTATGAGCTACAGCAGTGAATGGCAGAAACAGTAGTCAGCAAAACTTGCATGGTTAATAATTTCAGTGTAATAGGCATATGTCACCATGCTACGCGGACATACAGAAGAGCTTTCTGCAGTGGATATACTTGGGAGGAGGAGGTGACCTCTGGGCTTAAGCTTCATAGGATGTAGACTGGAGACATGAAGACGCAGGAGGACGTACGTTTAAGAAGGGGTTTGGGCACGATTCTCCACATCGTTACTTTTAAGTGTCTCTTATGTGAGAGAGGAAGCATTTTATACCTGTGTGTGTTGGCACTGCAGAGCTGTGGGTGACTGCACACTGGAGGAGTGACAGGGGATTGCAAGCAGTGGGAGGGCTGGAAGTCGCGTGAGTTGCCTTGGGTCTAAGACAGCTGCTCATCTTCTGGGGAGTTGACTAAAGTTCACTAAAGTACCTGACTAAAGTGACCCCAAAGATTTTAAACCAGCATACAAATGAGGGTGAATTAAGAGACACTAAACCTGCACGTTTGCTCTAGTCATATTACTTAAAATCAAGGTTACAGCAATGTAGAGAACAAAAGCAACAAGGCATTTTAAGAAAAGCAATTCTTTAACAGCTTTTCTACCAACACAAGAAGGTCAGGCAATGAACAAGAGGAATTACACATTGTCATTTGTGAAAAGAAATTGGATATCTTCAGGAGTGGTGAGAGCTTGTTGGAAGACCTAGTTAGCTGGAGCGGCCAAACACTGGCCATAGCTTCTGCAGGAACATTACATTGGGCAGCAAGGGTCTGTGTGTATTTCGAGTGCTTGTGCTAGGCTGGGAGGAGCAATCATCTGCATCAAAGATGCCATTCGTACCCCAGAATGATTTATTTCTAAAAGGCTAAGAACTCTTATATGCTGATGGTCACAGGGCTACGTACGGTAGGACTAGGAGGTGGCTGTTGAAAGGAGGAGAAAGAGTGAAGGTGAAGGACCTTTGCAGGTCACCAGGAGCATCCCCTTATAACCTGAGTGAGGTAAGTAGAGGGAAGAAGCAGAGTAGATCAAGTTTCTGAGCATTCTTACACTCACACCATAAACTTAGATTTTCTGAAAATACTAGGTAGTTTTCTAAGACCAAAAGAACCCTCATTTTACGTATCATTAAGAAAACCCTGAATTAGATATTATTCTGTTGGATAAGGTGACTTGGTTACTTCAGAAGAAAGTTAAAAGCATTGTTGAAATGTGAGTAATCAAACCAGGTGGCATTTGCTGATCCTAACTGCAAGACAGATATATCCAGTAATCTCTCTCCCTCGCTTCCTCTCTGCTCTAAAAAGGGGTAATTCTCAAAAGACAAAATAATAATGAGAAAAATTGAAACACCAGAGTACAAACAATAATAGAAAACTCTTCAAGAAAGATTTATTAAATTTCAAGCTCCTGCAATTCAGCAGTCAGGGCAAACCAGGGTACAACCTGCTGCAGATTAGGAGCGAGCGCAGCGATTACATGTGAAACCAAATACACGTTCATGCACATTCCCATATAGCAAATTGTAAGGTGAGACTCTTGAATTTAACAGAAAATTCAGAAAATTGATAAAAGAGGCTAAAGACAGTGCTGAACAGCCTAAACATCTTTGTTTTAAAGGGCTTCCTTGAAGGTATGAGGAACAGATGAAACTTCAGCATTGGTACATGGAGAGTCATAGACAAGGGTGATAAAATTATCAGTCTCGATACTAAAAAACTACAGAAATTCTCATAATGGTGCTTTTGGAGCCATGATAGTTTAAAGATGTAGGTAAAGCAAATTTTGCAGGAAGTGATAAGGTCTTTTATTAGACTTGCATTCAGAACGATCAAAACTATCTGTCAGTCTAATAAAGATATTACCTCTCCCTGAAAGCTTTACCTCAGAATTGTTCGATAATTGTTTGTTCTGTGGTCAGAAAGAACCAGAATGATGGTTTCGTGTGTCAGTGTGGTAACGGTTTCTCTTCTGTTCTTAATTAGGGAGGATGTTAAACAGCAACTATTGAAGTTAAGCATTTTAAAATCTCAGGACTATAGTGGTTGTATCCTGAAGCATTGAAAGGATTGCCTGAGGAGATTTATGAACTGCTTGCACTGATTTCTAGCGAGTCTTGGAGCACGAGGGCTGAGGGATGCCAGAGCTAATATTATGCCACAATTTAAAAGGGTAAATTGAATGACCCAGCAAATTATAGACCAATTAATCTAGCAACTCTCTGGAGGAGACATAATGTAAAAATAGAAGAGGATCTGTAAGTAATGAATTAAAAATAATAGCAGAAGAATTGCTGTAGGTTTCTGAAACACCGGTTTGCTTAGCTTAATGATGTCAACGCAGTATATTTTCATTTCTGCAAAACAATTGAAATCTGCCATCTTCATGAAAATATTGTCAGTCTGCAAATATCATGGTCAGCCCTTACTAGGTGGATCATATGCCAATTAATCTGCTAAATTGCAAAATATAACTGTGAATGAAAACCTGTTATCCAAAGGAGGGTGTATCTGTTGACTCATTCCAGTACTGGTTTAACAATTTAGTAACTACCTATCTAGTACTATTCAGCAATTATTATTTAGCAATTTTATGAATGATTTGGAATAATGGTCATCTTGTAGAGCTTGCAGTAGTGGTGACACTGGTGAAGAGGTCAGTAACATTGGAGGGAAGGCCAGCAGGCATTCAAGGTGATGTGTCTAGGAAGGAAGCACGATGAGTGTCTCATTAACAGGGGCTGTAGTGGATGGTGCATTGAACATGTGTGTCAGCTGGGCTGTTGAGGCAAGAGCAAGTCGATGCAGTGCTTAGGTGTATGGGGGAGAAGCTGTCAAGAGCATACACGGATGCAGCAGTAGCTCTCTGTGGAACAGCAGCCATGTGGATAACGCTGCACTACACCCCATCCTAATATCCTGATGGCGAAGCACCAAGAAATTGGAGAAGGTTCAGAAAAGAGCGGCTCGATTATGTGCAAGTCTGAAAACATGCCCAGAAGACAGCAAACCTGCAGTGCACGTGCACTTCTAATCAGAAAAGCCCAATCATTCACTGTGCAGACAGCTTCAACTGTTATTAAATTTTTCTTTAAAAGATAAATTAATTTTTTTTTACTAGTATATGTCTAGTTTATCAAAAGTGAAGAGGTGAGCTGTTCATTGTATATGTCTACCTAGAGGAGAAGAAGATGCTGGTAAAAGCCAGATTGTGATGCAGCAGTGAGAAAAGCGATTGGGGAGATATTCAGGATGAACATAAATATGTAACTGCATGTTTTTCTTCCTTTCTTTTACTTTTTTTAAACAGACAAATGATCACCCAGGTAGGCGTCTTGTGTTGGGGTCACTATGCTGCTTAGATTTCTAACCACGCTCAGTTGCCTTTCCAGGAGGACTTGGCACAAATGCACCAAAGCTATAGGTTTGCTGCAGAAAGTGTGGTGAGCTTGGCTTGTGCCATGCACACACCACTGTCAGAATTGCCTTCCTGGCCTTAAAACCTTAGAAGTGAGGAATGTCTCACTGGTTTAAATGAGCAGGAGCTTCAGTATGAAAAGGTGAGTAAGCTCAGTTGGCAAAATAGTGGGAATCTACTGGGAGGTCTGGGTTTAAGGGCAGTTGAGGGTGTCCCTACAGTGAAGAGTTGGGCTCTTCTGACAAAGCAGTTTATTTGTACTGCTGTTTACACTGACAGAATCACATTAATTATTGGCTTATTCCTCCTCCACAATTTTAATGATCCTGTACAGATTTAACTTTGCCATTATGGTAAAGCGGTTCATTCTTATGAACACAAGTGCTTAGCTTGGAAGTCTCAAACCACTTTTACAATCTCCATTCCTGCAATAAAAGCCTCTGGATGCCAAAAACCGCAGAACATCCATCTAGCTTTTATGAAGTCAAACCCTTAGGCAAAACTCACAAAAAAAAAAAAAAAAACAAACGGTTGGAGAAGAATGATTTCATTTTGAAGTAGTTAGCGTTTTGCTATGTATTAAAATATATTTCGCTCTAATCTATTCCTATATTTGCAAGTAGAATCTGAAAGGAGATAATATTATGCAAAGAGTGCAGTGACTCGATACATTTACTATTACCATATACTTGTAGAAGCCAAATGAAACAAGAGTGTTTTCAGTTCCATGTAAATAAATATGTATTTTAATAACAGTTAATGTCAGTTCATAAAAGGAAGCACACTAGGAGAGTTCTTTAAGAGAAGATTAGATTCTTGGCGCAGAATCCTTTCCTAGAGAGTGATTGAAAAGAAATATGAACTTACAAAATATTGCCTCCAACATACGAAAGTCGCAGTTCCATTTTGTTCTTCCTCCCTTAGGAAAGTGGAAAGGCATTATTAAGGCATATCAATCAATTTTGGTAGCACCTTTATTGCCTAATATTATCACTGTGTACATACAGATAATTTCTCCGCATATTGTTTACGTAGTACGTCTTATCAGTCTTTGCTTCCTCCATGTAAACGTTATCACAAAAAAGTGTGTCTTGAATAATGTATGTGCAAAAAGCGCTTGGTGATACTTTGGCATTATCCGCCACTGGCAGAATCTGCGAGAAATGTAAAGAAGAGAAGGCCCCTTTCTCTTGATAGCATAACCCCATAACACTAGTCATACTCAGTACTACTCATTGGCTTTGCCTTAAAATTCTAGAAGTATCTTTCAGGAGAAACGTGTCATGCAGTGGTGCGCAAAGAATAAACTATAGATGTAACTAGAAATTAAAAACCCCACACTTTATCACAAATCTGTTGTCAGACTCTGGTTTTGGCCAGAGTTCGGTATGGTCTGGATCTTGGGTTTTGTCTCCACTCACACGGATAGAGAGTCAAGGTCGAAACTGAGTGGTTGTCCCAGCATCTCCTTTGGCTCTTACATTTATTGCTTGCTTACTTACTTAGCCTGAAATAGCATGAGGTGAGTCAATGCTGCCATACAGGAAGGAGAGACTACAAAGAAGCAGCTGTGTCTTCATGATCAGTCCCTCCCCATTGCAGACAAACATGTTTTAGGCACTTTACTATAAAGAACCACTGAACACCTCTTGCAGGTACCATTCCTTTCCTCACCAGGTACAAAACAAACTGAAGAAATATGGTAAAAGACAAAAACCTCCAAACATAGTGTGCCACAGGACAGCTGAGGATATTTCAAAAGGGAGGTTTTAGTTGGAAAAAAAATTCCCAGATTGTCATGAAGTAGGCCATACCAAGCAACAGAAAAAGATGGAAAGCAAAGAAACAAAACGCAGTCAGCTGGAAAACAATGACCGTAACAAAATTATTTGGAGAAAAATGGTTTTGACTCCAAGACAGATGTTGAGTTTAACCCTGAACAAATGAGGAAAACACACCAGCTGGGCATCTCGGCGTGGGAGGGGTTAATGTCACAGAGCAAACACTGTACCGTCTCCTGTGGACAAGCTCTTGTGCTTCAGAAGAAAGTGGAAAAAACCAAGCCCTTCAGGAGCAAAAGGTCCCCAGATCCCCTGTCCTAGTACTCTCAGAGATTTGAGGTATGTGTAAGTGCAGACTGAAGTGTGAACAAGCACTATTAACAGGTAAGCTCCAATCAACTCCCTGTCCTGCAGATGTTGAGAAATTGGAGGTCTCAGGACTGCTACAGCAATACTATGTTTTAATTCCTTCTTTATACAATCCCTTCCATAAATGTATTGTCCTCATTTTAACAGACTGGGAGGCCCAACTATCCTGTATGTAGACTGCTTCAGAGTTTCATTTTTTGGTTAATCAGAAACAGTTTTCCAATTTCCATTCTAAATTTGTTCTTGATTCAATCATATCCATTTGATTTTGTATCAGTGTTATTCTTAACTTAAACAATTATTCTGTCCTTGGTATGCAGTTTCAAATCCATTTATAAATAGTCATGATAATGGTGATGTCAGCAAGAAAACTCTACTTTTGAAAAATGGAATTGGGACAGCCCACATCTTCTGGCAAGGAGTAGCAACCATTGACTGACTGTGACTGCAACTACTTCTGGAACTTGCACTTTTTGGCTAGTACTGCTGAAACACTCAAACATTCTCACAATAGACCTCTTGCAAGTTAGAAGTGAGATGATGTAAATGGGGCCAGGATTAACATATCAGAGACCTGGGCTCTCCTAGTACGTGCAATGTAGTATCTGCATTAGCATTTTAGAGCAGAGCCGGAATGTGTTTTGAAATGAACATCCTGACCTTCCTTCCTCACTCCACTTTTAGTTCCCGCTGTGGAGTAGTCTTAGACCACATGGACTTTTCAGACCAAACTAGAGACATGCGCCTAGTGCACTCTGTCTGTGAATATGTGTGCAGCTCCGCGTGCCCAGACTAGAAATAAATAAATAGCAAGGGCTATCCATGTTGGTGTGGTGAACTGCACACAAATATTGTGGACCTCTGGTCTTCAGATCTTCCTCCCTACATCTCCACTGCCCCTGGGCTGTGCTACCTGATAAGCCTTAGATGTCCTGCATGAACTCAGCAAGTAATTTCAAGGATCTGTGCCCCATGCTTGCCATCTGTAAGACAGAGCTAACTTGTGTATTTTCTTGAGGTTGTTAGAATTATCAGTCACTTGTTCTGTGCGCTTACAACAGTGATCACAGCAATTTTTATATCCTCTTCCTTTTTGTGGCACTAGAAATTTCCCCTTGCCGTTAATTAGCAACCAACTGAGCAGAGGAAGGAAAAAAATTGCTGGCGATGAATTTACTGAAAAAACGTGGTTTTGAAGAACAAAAAACAATTAAATTTTTGGTTTGAATTTATTCACTATTTTTGAAATGAAAGGTTTTGTTTCAGTATTTTACGTTTCTTTAAAAAATTTCCACAAGACATGTTATTTTTCATTCAAAATTAAGACAAATTTTGTTTTAAAATGTAAGACTTGATTGTATAACAAAAGGCTATATCCAAAGCATTTGATTTTAGGTCAAATATGACCTTTTTTTACTTCATCTAGAACACCTATTTTCTGGAGTTTTTCGTTGTCCTTTTTCAGGTAAAAGTGTAAATATTCTGACCTAACCTGAAAGAAGTTTTTTACGAGTTATCAGATCAATCACAAAATTGAGAAGAAAAAATAAATCTGTTGTTAGTTCCCAAGCTATTCAACAAAATACCGAAAACCAGCAAAATAAGACGAGAGTGAGATTACTTTAAAAAGAAAAATCCCCACATAACCTCAATATTCAGCGCAAGCCTCCAGTGGTTACACTACATCACTGCAGTGCAGCTTTGAATCCTAGAACAACAGTCCCTGGTGCACTGATACATCATTAATGTGTCTGCCTTTGCCTCTCAGCTGGCAGAGCATCTCTGCTTGAGACTACGAGATGTGATGCTCTTAGAAGAAGGGCTAATACAGCCCTGGCTCCGGGGAATATCTGTCCTTGCAGGGCAGCCACCAAGACCAACTGGGTCTCCTACGCAGATGTGCTGAATATATTCACACATTCAAAGCATTCCTCTTTACACTGACAGACTCGGTTAACAACATTAATGAGCCTTTTCAGCACAGTTTGACAACAGTTCCAAATTAAGACTTTTTCTTTCTTTTTTTCTTTCTCTCTCCCTGTGTTGTGAAGCAAAGACAAATATATCTGAAATTTTGTCTTCTTGTGATAGTGGCTTGAAATAATTACATTCAGTAACTCCCTTCTACCCAGCAGCAAGAAAGACTTTCCACCAAGCTCAAAAGTCATGTGAAACTCAGCTAGTTGCTAGTTCCTGACTAGCTCCAGCAGGACTTTCTTTGAGATCTATTAGAGATTGCAGCTCTTGAGCAGAAATTGCAAATGGAATAATTTAGCTGCCTCCAGAGCCGCAGAAATTTCTGATGTCAGAATCTCGTTGATTTGTTTCAAGATCATTAATAAAAGTCACATGACAAGTATTATGGGCTTGCATTTGTCAGAGCTCACACGCAGGAGTTGGCAGAAATAGTCTTGATGCCAGTCCCCTCTTACATATTTGTTATGAACCAGATTCTTTATTTCCTTGTGGTTTTTAGACCCTCGGTGAACCGAACGTAAAAGGCTGCCCAGATCTGTAAAACACAGTTCCCCAACCTGCCTACAGGAATGGACACAATGATTAATTGTAGGGAGACAATTAATCAATACAGGACTTGATGCCATAGAGCCTCTTGTTCCAATAAAGACAAGCCGATCACTTCTAGAAGAACAGCAATAATGTTAATATGCAGCAATGTTTTCAAAAAAGACTGATTTTTCCTGTGACCTTCCAATCAAGCATATCATAAAGAAGGAATAGTGTTTTTCAAAATTGGTTGGGCTCAGTTTAGCCAGGGGGAGCAGTGCTAGGTGGAGCTGGATGGCTCTCACTGCAATATTGCTTTGTGCCTGCATTATTTATTTTTGTCCTCATCCTTGAGGCAGCGAAACTACTGAGGAGCCTTGAGCCAGCCATGAGAAGAATATAGTCTAGCAACCTGGAAGGCACTATGTGCATACCTAATGGAAAACTGGATTTGTGTTGTCCAGATTTACACCATGATTTAGGCATTGAGTTGCATAGTTTTGTTCCTTTGTGGGGTTAGAATTAACCTCCTACTCTGATCATGTTGCTAGTGTGATACTCTGTCTGTTCATATGATAAATCATACATATCACGAAAACTTCAATGACAGAGGATGTGGGGTAGAATGTCCTTTATTTGCAAGTCTTCATTACTCTAACAACGTCAGAGAAAGGAAATATGAAGAAACAAAGCCACATATGCTAAGAGCACATGAACAAAGCACACTTTATGTTGCAGATATTCCTTTTCTTATTCTTCAATGACATTCAGGCACTTCCACTGGAACGAGTCTCCAGTCTACCGTAGGAAAGGCAGCAAACTGCACTAATTTCATTTTGCATCCAAGTTTTCCTATTACACAAAAAAAAAAAAAGTTAATTCCTCAACAAACATGTATGCTCAATTACGCTACTTTTAGGAATAAACACATATTTCCCAGGGCTGAGCGTCTGCCTACAGCGCTGGAGATGATGATAGCTACAGCGCCGATGGGAGCAAGCAGCCCATGGAGAGTCCCTTCTTCCTCGGTGACTGGCTTCTCGCTTCTGTGGTCATATTTTTCTGCCGCTTGCAACCTGGCTGCACGTTTTTCTTGGAGTCTTGTTGTTCATTGTTGTGGATCTGGCATGTTTGGTGGAAAAAAACATTCCCCTGGCACCTTTCCCTTCTGGGTGTCAAAACGCACTGAAGGGTTGTGTAATTTGCTTTGCAGTGTATGTCCCTTTTGGAACATATTATTACATTTAATCTAGCAGTGTGGTGGGTGTTTGGGGTTCGTGCTGAGCAGAATGCTTGCATACATTCCCTCCGTAAGATTTCACACAAATATGGCAAACTTTCCAAGAATAGCTTTGGGAGCATGGTGGTGTTTAAAGTTTCATTTTGTGGGGGTTTTGCTGCTGCTGGTTTAATTTTCAGACCTTTTTCAAATTTTTCAAAGATGACATGTCTTTATGTCATTATCATTCACAAATAAAGTGTGAACATACTAGGCCAATATATGACACAAATCCTTGGTATTTTACTAGACACCAGTGGTACAGACAGCAATTCAGAAATGTTGTTCTTTTGATTATTAGTTTTTCAAAATATGAACTTATTGTCTTATGAAACAAGATTTAATATCAATTTCTCAGTGCAATTGCCACACAGTATCCGATATCATTAAATCAATCAAGGCTACGTCTTCAGTGAGCATCACCACTGCAGCCCTTTTGAACTGTCTGTACCCAAAACTTGTAACCTGGGCATCCACTTTTGTCCGAAGATGTAGGGATAACACTTATTTCCTTGGTCCTCCCAAGGCAACTCTGAGGATCTTTTCCCTCCAGAGGAGGAAGTTAAGCTGTGGAGCATTTTGTAGGTGACACTGAGAACCTCCGAGAACGGGGCCCCCTATGCAAGAGTTGTTGCCCCATGGTATCAGACTTGACCCGGCAACGCACATCGCTGTCTTATTGATATAATTAGTCTCTTGGCCCATAAATGGAAAAAAACTGAAAATGCTTGAAAAAACCTTTGAAAACATACTGTAAATCCTTACCAATGCACAGAGAGAGAAGTGAATGTGCATCTATTGTAGGCCTGGAAATAAACTAATCTATTTTTCTGAATTTCCTTCTAGGTTAAATGCTTATTTGAGAGGGAGGAGAAAGAGCGACAAAATGACGTGTTTGCAGCAGTAGGTGACAGAAGTTACATCAAGACTAATGTCTGCTTTTTTTGCTGTGAGTGAATCTCTTCTGTAAGACTTCTGTAAGTGTTCACTCATGTGCGCAGCACTGTCTCCACCTTCTCACCTGGTATTAAACGCATCGTACCTCCTGTCAGCTTCAACAGCACGGACAGTAGCAGTGAAATCTGGGTGTCTTTTACGCAGCACAGGAGAAACTACAACCCAAGCCACGGTCAGTGATCTGACTCGGCCACGTTATAGTGGTTTTTTTTCCTGTGTGCCTTTCAGATGCTGCTGACATGCAGAGAGCAGTGAATGCTGAGCACTCTGCTTGCAGATGGGATAAATGTAGTGTCACCTGCCCGTGCTGAGGTCCCTCTGATGGGCTAGCAGGGCTGGCCGTGGGTGAGGGCCAGCCACATGAGCATCCTCTGCATTCTCCACTCACCCTCCCATGTCAAACTTGAATGTGCACTGTGGGGAGCCTCATCGCCTTTTCTCTCCTCGGAGCTCCGGGAGATGCTGGGCACCTCAGTGCTTTTATGCAGGTGGGACAACAAAACTTCCCTTGCAAACACCATCCCCTCTCTAATGAGTTATGTCCCATGGGTGAGGAGCAGAGGAACAACAAGGACAAGGTCACAGGCGTTTGGGTGGAAGGAGCTGGTCTCTCCCGTCCCTATCTGCCAGCCCCACTGTATTTTTATCACGCTTTTTGAGATAAGCTTTCTGCTGTTGTCCTTAAGGAAGGAGTATTTCTCAGTATAGGCATGATGTAATGCTCCTTTTTTTCACTTGGAAAGAAAACAGGCATTACAGTCTGTACTTCAATAATATCTATGCAGTTAAATAACTCACTCTGCAGCTGTGTGTGGGAGCATGCTGCAATGTCAGTCTCAGAGTAACTCATTTTTCAGGTGCAGCAGTGCTGAGGAGGAGACTCCCTGGCACAGGGCTGACCTTGGATGGGGGAAGCAGCCAAGAAACAGTGCAGTGCCGGGGGCTGCTTAGCCTGCTGTTTGCCATCTGAGAGTCATGGCTGATCCGGCAAAACCTCCCTCCAAAGCATACTGTGAACTGAGGCAGAGCCGAGCACCAAGGCCCTGGCTCCCCGCGATGGCCCTGTCTCACGCGGTTCGTTCCTCTTGCCTTTGGCTCCACAGCTCTAGCCTGAGCCAGAAGCTGCAGCACAAGGGAGCTGCTGTCCTTTGCAGTTTGTGCCCTCTGTGGGGCATTTCGGACATTTTGAAGGACAAAGGGGGTTTGCATCACAGTGGAGGGTGCCCGTTTCCACCACCTTGCAAGCCTGAGGTGCACGAGACATGGGCTGGAAACGTCAGCATCTCTCTGGGCAACGGGTATCACTGATAACGCAAAAATTTTCCTTGAGGTTCAGCAGCTTGAAACACTCTCATTGGCATCGGTGGCATGTTTTTCGTAGACCAGGGCGTGAATGAGCTGCCCGTGCACCCTGATGTGTCCAAGCACGATGGACGTGCCCTTCAGGGTGCTGCTCGGCCACCTCTTTGGCACTGCGCACCTCTGCTGTTTATGCACACGTTGCGCCAGGAGTCTGACGTTGCCGCAGGGCATGCCCGTCACTTGTACGCTAGCTTTCCTGGCCGCAGGCTCTGCTGTATTCCCATAGGCAAAACACCTGATTTTAAGATTGTTCAAAAGTTTTCTGTTGCTCAGAAACTTCTATCAGCTCCAGTTGCTCAGCTGTGGTTTTCAAGTCCTTCTCCGAGCCCAAGCCTCCAGCATAAAAGCCCATTGTATTGCCACAAAGCAAGACCAGAATTTATTAATATTTTTATTATTTCACTAGCGTAAGTGACTGTTGTGAAAGCCTAAATAAATAAATTAATAAATAAATTCCTCTGGGATGTGATGGACTGAACTTGATCAAAGATGTTAGGGAAGAAGTGTGGAGAGAGTGTGCTTCCAGCCAACGCACATGTGCCAGGAGTGCCGGCGTCCCTGAGGACTGATGTGGAGGAGAAAAAGAGGTGACCAGCAGTATGTTGACAGCAGCCAGCATGTAAGCGTTGCTATGGAAAAAGGATTGTGTTTTTTTTCTTTTTTTTTTTTAAATGCCGTACCTAAAAGCTTTGCAAGGTCAGAAGTTCTCTGGCATAAGGAGCACATTTTCCTGAGGTGTGAAATCGTGGTATTTGCTAATCCATCGTATTTTTTCCAATTAAACTAGTTAGTAATAAAAAATCTCCCTGCAGGTCCATGGTACCTTACTTTCCAAGAAGGAGAAATAAATCAGAGGTCAAAAAGGATCTCTGGCCTGAGCAGCTGCATAACCCACTAGGTTTTACTCCACAACAACCCCTAACATGTCAGGACCTTAAGCCTCTGCAGAAAAACTTATGTGATTTGTCCAAAATGGCTCACATTCTTCTACAGTATAAATCAGAGAAAGCTACAGATGGAATAATTTTGGTCTAATTCCACTGAGGGAAGAAGTTTGGAGGAAGAGGATAATGGTTTCCTCATCCTCAGTAAAGGCAAGAGAAAGGGTTAATCGAGCTGTCCAGAAAAACTTGGTGAGGCTGCAGGTGTGAGAAATGAGAAAACAATACTCACTGCTCCGAGAAGAAAGCCTGAAGTCCATTCCTGGCAGATGCATGGGCTGAGCTTAGAAAGCAAAGCAATCAGGTTATAAATGATGTCGAGAGATACGACAGAAACAGCTATACAGCAGCAGTGGTGGCTAATGCAATCCCATTCATATGCTAAGCACTGGATGCTGTAGAAATGCAGGACAATTGCTTTCTACTTTAAGAGGAAAGGGAATCTTCTGAATTATTAATATGGATGGGTGGAGACTGGATATTCTGTGCAACTGCGAGTTAATCCCATTAAAGGGAATGGCTAGGAAACGGTGATGAAGAATCACAAGCATAAAAATAGCAGGTGGTCACAAAACTTTGGTGCTGGGAGAGTGTGGGTGCATTGCACAGGCTTGTCCCATTCCCTGGCCCCACCAAGCCCAGCTGGCAAGAGGCAGTGAGCAGCAGGCACAGCCCATCGCCAGGTCCCCATCTGCAGATGCTGTGCCCTTCCTCTCTGCCTGCAGGGCTTACCAGGCGAAGAGAAAATGTTCAAAGAGCTAGGGAATGTGAAGAGGGGAAAAAAAATGCATGTTCACAGCAATTATCCAGCAATTGGCATTTCTGATTTCTGGAGCGGCTGCTCAGTGCTCGGAGCTTGGCTGGGCCGCCTGCAGAGCTTGGGGCACACGGATCCAGCCAGCTTGATTTTGTGGCCGGAGGCTGCTTAGCAGTGCTTGTTTTCTGACAGGGCTTTTAAAGCACAGCAGCTTTCTTTACTCTGCTATTGCGCTTATTAGCTCGTAAATGCCAGCCAATGTCCTGTAAATAAAGTGATGATCAGTTTTAATAACTGCTAGCATCTCTATGTCTGCATCCAAATCTATCTAAATCTAGCTCTTCTGTAGGGCTTAGTCTTTGTTTGCAAAAGTTTACCCCAAATCAGGACACAAATGCTTTCAGGGATCCTTTGGGCTTGGTCAAAGCTTCTCCTTGCATTTCTTCTTTTAATTCTCTCAAACAAATTGTCCTACCCATCAGCCTCTTGCTCACACTGGGCAACACTGACCATGCTCAGGTTTCCTTTCTTGAGCCCCTCAAATCGCCCCTTTAAGTTGTTTGTGTGCTCGAGGAGTGCAGGCTGTTCCCATCAGAAGCGAAACAATCTGCCCAAGAGCTGCGCTCCTCATCTACGCTTGCAGGCACAGAATGGGAAACAGAAAGGAAAGAAAGCCAGAGTGTGTTTGTGTGTGCAGAGGAAGAGGGGAGGGAAATGCAGGTGTAGAGGGGAGGCAGAGAGCACTGAAGCACTTCCTCTGATGAAAAGTCATCTCTGAAGTAAATGAAAACTGTCAGTATCCCTTTCACGGTGCCTTTCGCGTTTACCGAGGATGTTGCGAAGGTAAAAAAGACGCACAAAAAAATAAAGGAAAAATATATTATTAGTTTTTAGGGAGACTTTTCTCGATTGCAATATTGTTCTGTTTCAGCCATTACTTTGTAGCTCCATCACTGGTGTCGCTTACAGGAGGGGCAAGCCCTGAAGCAAAAGGGAGATGTGAAAGCATTCATCCAAAGAGATGTAACAGGGAGGGAAAAGGCTGAAGCAGAAAAGCAGGGAAGGGAATGTGTGTGCCTTGAGAGGTTGTAGAGGAAAACGGGCAACTGGATTACAGAAGAGAAATGTGGTGCAGACTGGTGCATAAGGCAGCAGGCATGACAAGAAAGAGCTCTAACAACACAGAGCTATAGGTGCTGCAAATGCTGCCTGATCCTCATAACTGGCTGGACTGACAGCTTTCTCCTGCATGGAACAAGTGGGTGCTCTAGCTTTTAAAATGCTACATGTAGAGAATATATAGGCTTGGTGTGGAAGCAGAGGGTCTAGTCCCCTTCCACCCAAACAGCCATGGCCAGCCCTCAAGTAGCTGTCAATCTCAACTTGAAAGAGGCCGCAGATCACTCTGTTGAGTAGTTAATGGTGTTCAAGCACCGTGTTATTTTTGTGTCCTGGCTCTTAACAAGTAGCAAGAACAATGCAGTAGCAAAGCACAACATGTTTATTTCCCCAGCTCTATTCTTGCTGCCTTGCTCATCATACACATTTGCATCAAACCTGCTGGGAAATTTTGCACAAGGATGAAGGAGCTGTGTGAAACGGAAGGGAGGGCAGGGACTCACCAGCCTGCTGTCTGCTCTCCTCCGCGCAGCCCTCGCTAGCTGTTCTGCTTTTACACCCGCACAGTAGGTAGGACAATATATGCTCAATTATTTCACATGCTTTTCTCTGCACGTTACTCTGGTGTGGTGAGTGATCAAAAGCAATTCTGCAAAAGCGCTGAGGGCTTGCTCTCATTTTGCAGCGCCTAACATGCTACCTGGGGAAAGCACGCCTTGCATATACATGTGTAAGTTTGTCAGGCCTTGCAGCTCCGACGACCTCTGAGGAGTGAAGAAGAGGCTCGAGTCAGTCTGCAGACACCACTGTGATTTTTGATTTTGACATTATTGCCAGGGAGCAGCGAGGGATGGGGTCCTGGCATGCCTGTCCCGCAAACTCGGCGTGGGAAGAGAGTTTACTCTGTCGCTAGTGCGGACATTAGTACCCTGTGCAGGCACAGCAACACCGTGAGAGGAGCAAATGGGATGCTCATTGCAGGCAGGCTTTTTGGCAGAACGAAGAACTTGATTAGAAACGGATCAGTTTCATGAAAACTGAAGGAAAAGATGGAGATAAAGCCTGGAGGTGATAAGGCAGCGAGAGACTTGCATTCAGCAGTGGTAGAAGTGGTGATTGGTGACGAAACAAGTATTTTTGTGTATGTGTGTAAATTCAACTGTAATTCAGCAGAGGAACTCATTTGGTTAGTTTCCAGGTAAGAATACATATAAATCCCTGCCAGAAGCAACGGCCAGCCCAGCTGCTTGGCTGTTGAGAGGACAGATTTTGTGAGTTCTCTCCTGCCCTCTTGCTGCCTTCCAGCCCTTCAATCACCCTCTGCAGGGTGGAAGGTGTTTGCTTGGAGAGGCTGGGAGCTGGGACCCCCAGTTCCGATGCACCTTCCCTTTGCCCATGCTTTCTTCTCTCTGTTTTTTCCCATGCGGCCACAGCAGACAGGCACTCAGGTGCTCCTGTAGCCTGTTTGTCTCCTTTCTGGGACTTTCAACTCAAAAAAGGACTGTCCTGATCACAGGTAATAGGCAGAGTCATCTATCTTTTGGGGAAAAATTTTACCAAGCATTTTTTTTTTTTTAAATAGCACGTTGTTCTCGTGCTATTTCATGATGCAGAGCCTCGGAGCCAAAAGGGCACATAAGCAAATCTGTGTTAGGAGTGGCTGGTGGTGATGGGGCAGGTGTGGGTAATTTTTCATAGGTGAAAGACAAGTGTTCCCTCCTCAACATGCAATTCTCTGCAGTGCAGAGGGGCAGCACAAAACTTACACATCATGTCAGTCCTGCTTTAAGGTCATTTATTGTGGAAATAGTCCTTGTGCCTGTTCTCTGAACAGAGAGGAATATTAGTCTTGGTGCAGAGCATTGCTTGCAGGACGCCCAGCTTAGAAAAATTAAACATTGTTTTCTTATGAGCTTCCTGAGTGCAAATCTTTTCACTCCCCTCATAAGAATTATTAGTATAGTCTTACTTTAAGTAAAAGAAATTTCATTCTCCCTGTCTTCCCCTCCCTCCTTCCTCAGCACTGTGTCTTCAGAGTTTGCCAACATTTAAAAAAAAGAGATAAAGCCTTTGAAAGCTTTGCTAGGACTCTCTCCTCAGACAGCCATCGTCTCTTTGCTGGCTGAAGAGTACGCAACGTGGAAAATTTTGCCCCGATACCATCTAGTTTCTGGGTGTAGCCTTAAGAAAATTGTTCTACTTCTGACATATGGCAAAAGCTCCTGTTAAGCGCATCTTGTTTTCCTGGATGCCATCCATCCATCTCTCCCTCCCTCCCTCCTTCCTCTCTCCTTTGTGATTCTCCTCACTCTGCTAGCAGTGAGTGCTTCTCCAGGCTTACCCCTCAAAAGCCTTTTTACTCTTACGGTCTTTCGGTAGGGGGAGAGGACCATGAGGGTAAGAAGGGCACTGCTGGCTACTAGCCTTTGTGTAAGCAAGGGTTAATTAAAACAGCAGAGATGATCATCTTGTCTCATGCAAAACCATAACCACTTCCCCCAAAGAGTTTTCCGAGACTAAAGGGACGCTAAAACCTCAAGTCTTCAAAGGAGGTCTCCCTGTGAATGTCCATGAATCCTGGCTATCTAATTCCTTAGGTCTGTCTGAAGATCTCTGCCTACGTTCTTCACTATTGTCTACGTGCAACTATGAAGCAGAGCTTTGCAAGAGTGAGGAAAGTGTGGAGATTACAATAACTCTATGAGCAAAGGAAGCACGCGTTATGCAAACATCCTCAGCTCGCTCACAGCCTTAGGCATTGCCATCTGTGTCTGCTAGCCAAGAGGATGCCAGATAGAGCACTGGCGTAGTCTCTCACCTTTTGAAAAAGTGACACAGGATATTTAATTATGAAAGAAGAACCAGAAGCCACTTGGGCTACAACTCACATGGGACCCTTTGCAGAAAGGAAATAAAAATTTTTGTTAATTAATTATTCCTAAAGAGGAAAAAAAAGTGAAGGATTCCCAGACAGTTATTTTCCAGAAATTAGGTTGGATCTAATCAGTTGCATAATTAGTTTCCTGTTTACCTAACTAGTTAACTGTTAGTGACCTTTTTTAACTTGTGGTGACAAATGCACGCACGCATGTTTCACAGGAGAGGTCCCACAGTGCTTCACGGACTGCAGCTCTGACACGGCGAGTTCTGGGACACAGCTTAGCAACGGTGACGCTGCCCTGCGATGCTACGTGGTACATGGAGGCTTACCTGAAGCAACAAGGACAGAGGCCAAATTGTAATTACACGTGTTGTGATTTGGTCACCCTTCAAGTTCTCTTTGAGGTCTTTGAGCAATGATGAGGCTGTTCTGAACACAGGTCACTTATTTCCTCTCCAATTTCACATGACCTCACAGATGGCCCTCCTCATGGACAAAAGCAGATCTCTTCTGCTCGTACTAGTGAACATCAAAACAGGACTAGCACCTACAATCAGGGCAGTCAAATTGGGCGGTCTCTTCTGAGGATCTGAGAATGATCGTGTTTGTCTGGTTAACAGAGGTGCATGAGGGACAGCAAAACCGAGACCAAAGGCACTACCGAGCTGGTGGTTGACTTCATTAACAAAATGCTATAGGACAGGCGTCAATGCTGAGCACTAGTTATGATGGTGTTAAATGCGTGCAAAAATATTCTGTAGGCAGAGTGTTACCATGAGGTGAACAACACCTTTATGTGAAAAAATAGAATGCTGATGACTTGAAAGCTTTTTCGGTGACTAAGGAGTGTTTCAGTTGTGACTCCAGCAGAATCACATGAAAAGATGCCACCGTCCACAGGAGGAAGGAAAACTGATACTGAAAGCGGTGGCTTGGGCAGCGGCAGTTGTTGAAGGAAGAGAAAACAAGTAATTCAGGAGAAAGGTAATGCTGGGTAGCAGGAGAAGCTGAAGTTGCTGGAAAAAACTCCAAACCTTGGTTGTATATGCCACCTCTAGAAAAAAGTCTAATTCAACTCAATTTTTTGCCTAGTCCAGGCAAGTTAGCTCTGCTGAGAAATGGAGTGTATTAGCACAGGTACAGCACTGAGCAAACCCACTGTTTCTGGTGCCCTTGCTAACTTGGTATTTTGGCATGGCCTCATCCCATCGAGACATACGCAGAGACCTCACAGTAGAGTGAATCCTGTCTTAGTGCATAGTCTTGGTGCAGGAATGAAAAAAAGAGAAAGGCTTTGGGCTTTTCCTTGATATGGGTTCAGGCAGTCCTTGGAGTATGTGGGGATCATTTAAAAGCTGCCCTAATTTGGCCGCGCTTTTCCAACTTTTGATGGCTTCACTTTATCCAGACTGTGTTTCCTCCCTCCTCCTTCCCCGGCCTTCCCCCAGGGCACTTAAGGATTCCTTATGCCACCGTGACATCTGTGGGACAAGGCAAAGATGCAACTTGCTATGTGGGGAAGGAAAACTCTGAAATACTGATGTAAAAACACAATTTTTTTCCCCCAACAAATTCCAGGGAATGTGCAGAGGCAGGGAGAGGGATCTGTGCTTTTCACCCCGATTTATTGAAGTCATCTGGCTCAAACAGTGACAGCTTCAAAGCAGNTGATGTAAAAACACAATTTTTTTCCCCCAACAAATTCCAGGGAACGTGCAGAGGCAGGGAGAGGGATCTGTGCTTTTCACCCCGATTTATTGAAGTCATCTGGCTCAAACAGTGACAGCTTCAAAGCAGAATGTTTTAAGCTTGGGAAAGGGCCAGTTATCCTCACAACAGTCACTCAAACAAATAACCAAAATGGGAGATAGAAACCAGAAGGCAGCATAAGAAGACACGCGCAGCCCAGTACACAGAGAAAAATGAGCAGACCTCTGATCTTCCGACAGCTGATTTCTGAAGAAATACTTCTAAGGGACGTGGGTTCTGTTCGTACATAGCTTCAGGTAAAAGCACAGCACTTCTAAGCACAGGCAGCGTGAGCCATCATCATGGAAATGGCCAAGATGGCGTAAAGCTGAGGCAATGAAGACGCAAGAGTACAGACACCCAAGGTGCAAGTGCCTGTCCACACAGTATAGGCAAGAAAAGAAGAAACCGGGAGCATTTAAAGCTAATTAGGCATTTGTAGCTCACAAGCAACACACAGAATTGCAATGCAAAGGCGACTGGTGATGGTGCAGTGTGGAGCCTGGATGGCCCCTAAAGGAGCAGCTATGCCTTTTTCCAGAGNGAGCATTTAAAGCTAATTAGGCATTTGTAGCTCACAAGCAACACACAGAATTGCAATGCAAAGGCGACTGGTGATGGTGCAGTGTGGAGCCTGGATGGCCCCTAAAGGAGCAGTTATGCCTTTTTCCAGAGACAGCATATACACACTATTTATATCAATCTTTGTGTTTTTTTCTTTAATAATGAGATAAAAATCTGTGACTTGAATGTCCTTTTAAGTTTACCTCTCCATAGGATTTTCCCATGCAAATTTCTATTGCTTGTTCCCTGGGAACTATACATTAGCCAAAACGGCCCCTTTAATGCAGAGTTTTAGCACTGGATATTTGGATGACTCAACATAAACCCCCATATTACTCCATCCTGCCCTGCAATCTTCCACCTACTCATAAATACAGCACATGCCCATCTGTGAACCGCTCTCATTGTGATCTTGCTAATTTTTCCTGTTCTTTTTCAGTGTGCTGCAACTTGCTGCAGGTGTCCAGGTTGGGGTAGCAAAGACCCAGGCAACACATGGCAAACTCTGCGTGAGACAGAAAAAAGAAAATGCAATATTTTAGTTACAACAAGGTTAAGTGAAACATTCATCTGATGTGTTGGACCTGGGAACATATTTTTGCCTCACGCAGCATCATTTTTCTTGGAAAAACAATGCTTTACAAAATATTTTCAGTGGACTTGGAAGGGTGGGGGGCAAAAGGTCCTCTGCAGTTTCTTAGTGCTTGAAATTCATTCGTGAGTACTTTCATCCCTAATTAAAGGTCACCTACTGGTTTGAGAACAACTGTTAATGAAGAGTTTAATTATCTGGATGACAGCTATAAAATTCTGCTTGAATATTTTAAAGCAACAAGGCCCAGATTTTCAAATATGTGCTTGCAACCAAGTACTTAGACAAAACCTCACTCTGAAGAAGAGTATGTACGTGCAATTCACATTTGCATACACAATGGGAGATTACACACGCCCATACTGAAGATGCAAATCTTTGAGGTTTATACGTGCTTACTTGACCATTTGAACCAGAACACCTCTCTTTTCTCTTCTTTCATTCAAGGAGGGGGAGGCATGGTTAAATTATTCCTTGAGGATAAATCATTTTGCATTATTAACTCTTCTTAGCAACAAAGCTGCATATATTAAATGTAAGATTATCTGCTGTGTCCTCAGTGGAATGATTAGGAGGGAATCTACAGGAAAGAAATGTGGTCAAATGATTTGAGGACTTGCTAAATGAGATGCAAAATCTCATCTTGCATTCTTAACAAGCTCAAATGTAGACCTGCCTTCTAATGAGCAAACCCTGCTTGTCATATCTGTGCAACCCCCAGAGCAATGTTGTAAAGAAAATGGCTCATGGTTCATTTTCTCTTCTGAGTCAGGCTTTTGCTTCTATGGATGCTTTTGACCAGCTGCTCCCATTACCTTTACCTGTGGTGGCAATTTTCATGACGTGACCTTTGGTCTGCCAGGCTGAAGTGGCCCCATTTTCACTTCCCATCACAACACCCGATATGTGCTTCTCGGGGAGGTCAGGTATGGGTTCCCCACAAGGTACATGCCTGAAGGAGTGATTCTTCTATCAAGCAGATGAAGAACTTGTTCATCGTGTCCTCAAAGGAAGCAAATTCTGTCAGCACAGTTGCTTTGTGTCACTCTGATGATGCCATCGTAAGGGCAAAGACAGCCATAACTCTCATAACTGCTCATTTTCTGGGGCTTGGTGGAGGTGGAAATGCAAGGGCCACGTAAGGGTGGGGAGGAAAACCAGCAGGCATTATAACATTGTCAACTGTCAGATGGACTTTGGAATGAGCAAGCAATGGGCTCCAAGTTAGAACAACTCCAAGGTTTTTCCTGTGAGTCGGAGCTAGGCTTTGGCTCAGTTTCCTTGTTACCTGTGGCCTGTCTCTCCTACACACATGCACAGAAACACACTTACTTATCTGAACAGAAAAATCAATAAAAGAGAGCTTCCAAGCCCTGGCTATAAAAAAGAAGTAAAGAAAATTAGAGTGCATCACATAAATAGAGCAATTTATACATATTAAAAAGGAGAAAAACTCTTATCAAAGTTCTGCCAATGGTTTATACCTTTTTCATAAGGATTGTGAATTAATAGAAGAGATTTGTTAAAATACAGGTCAGTGCTGCTACATAATCTGTTTAAGAGGTTTCAAACATACCTTTCTGTTAATTCTTCAGGAGGCTGCCGGAGGGGTTTCTTTGCAGACTCGCTCATCAGCCGAGTTTCAATCGTAGGTTACAGTGACCCGACTGTGGAGGCTGTGCCGCGCAAATGGATCTCTCCAGATAAGCAATAACATTAATTGCATACTTCATCAGCATATCTCTGGCCATACACTTGTTCTCAAGGCACTTTCTTTTGATACTGGTTTTATTAAAATAGATTTCAGAAAGGGCAACGTAAAATAGTTTAAAGATTACACACATAAACACGTTGTTCAGTGCTGAGAAAATCCACTACCAGACACCAGTAGGCTTGTTCTTCGTTACAAGCATGAATAAAATGTATCTTGCCTTTTTTTTTTTCTTATACCGCTTTCTTCAATGAAAAAACACTGCTTTAAAGAATCACTATAAACAGACCAATGTCCCACATAGGGAAAGATACACGTCCTACAATGCCCCTTATAATTTGGAAGGTGCTTAAGATTAAAATACAAAGAATAGTAAAAGCCAAGGAGATCTGAGAACTACAAGAAGGAGGTTTTGTCTTGGCAAACACATGGTTAGCCCCCCAGCTTTGGAGCTGCTGCCGCAGCCTGAGCTGCCACTGGAGCTCCTGCGCAGCACATGCGGGCAGGACAACATGTGCCTCAAGCATTCCTGTGCTGTCCACTTGCTAAAGGACGAGGTAAAGCACAGGCTCTACTTGCTCTTCAAATATCATCCCTTGTCTGCTCTGGAGGAACAGACGTGGGCTAGAAGGCTTCATCCCTTGAGCCCTGTTCTGACTCTGGCTACAAGACACGACCCTGCAAGGTCTCTTTTCAGGGGCATTTATTTGTCAAGCATATTTAACTGGGTCCTGATTCTGCAAACATCTAGGCCACGGTTTTGCATGAAGTAGATGAGCAGTACCAAGTTCATGTCACTGATGTAGCTGTGAGAAGACTTACAAGACTGACTTCCAGATTATGCATGTACTTTCCTGAACTGGCAGGTCTCATCCTACTGCCTTTGCAAATGGTCAGGGCCCAGGCAAAAATGTGTGACGGACTACAAAGATTTGCCCTATTTACCAACAAAAATGGGCTAGTATTAGCCAAGGAACAGCCTTCATTTTTGGCCCAAGATTAGGTTCAGAGGCCTTTTTTAAATGCAACTAGAATATTTGTCATTTTGGAATATCACCACTCAGACACTTCTGTTGGGATGGGTTTCAATGGCTGCACACCAGTACACCGTACGTGGCATCGAGCATTTGTGAAGTAGTGATCCCTCTGAGTATTCAGGACAGCTTCCCAGAGACAAACTGTCTTTCCTGTCTTGCTCTTGCATTCTTCCTTCTCTTGGATCTTGGAGGGAGTGCTATTCCATCCCCCACCCCCCCACCCACTATCTTTGATCTCCCCAGTTTTATGCACTAGGGAGGTGATACTTCCTTCCCTGGTTAGGACTGAATGAATAATCATGTCCTGTAGTTATTCACATCAGGTTCAAACGCTGACATGTGAAGCTGATGACAGGAGAAATTACGGATGGAAGCATCAGGAATTGCTACTGAAATTTTAGGAGTTGTAGGCAGGAAATATGCAAAGCACATCACAGTTAACCATGAAGACTCCAAAGATTTATAATCTCATGGGGCAAACCGTGAATTGTTTGTGAGTTGGGAATGAAGCCCAGACTCCTGTCCTGGTGTTTTCTTTATGACTACACATCTACATATAGACACACGATCAGCATGAGAAAACCCTACCCAAACCAAAATATTTGATGTATATTGGAATGATTAACTCTCAAAAAGTTTGATGTTCAAATAATGTAAAAAGTCTTTATGTTCATTTAGATGTTACTCAAAACCCCTGTAAAATCTGAAAATATTGATGAAGGGTTTTTTTCCTTTTTTGTTATTTCAACATATGCATCGTATGGTTTCTTTCAGGTGTTTCAATCTGGACTATCATCTGATAACATGCACGTGAAGGATTTTTTTTAGAAGGAAAGGGGAAGGAGAACTTTTAGGATTTCACAAAAACTTTCATTCAGGTTTTCAAAAGCCAGATCTGGATCCATTGTCCCTTACATAGCCCGGACAATGTATAGTACACCTTCCTCAGGTACCACACTAGAGCAGCCCATTGGCCCATCTTGCCATACGTAAGGGGCCCAGCCACAGAAAAGTGATTTCAACCCAAATTTGCGAGACCAACTTGAGAAAACATCCCCCTTACTATGAAGGGTTCTCAAGCTCTCGTTCCTGCTCTTTCTCCCCTTGAAAACAAATCCCAAACCAATGTCCTTGACACAAACCCAGATGAAATCTGGTTCTCTGAGCCTGCCAATCTAGATTAGCACAAAGTGTTACTCTGCACTTTTGGGCAGAGTAAGGCAGGCCCATGCAGTGTGGAACAGCAAACATCAGCATAGCTGGATATGCCTCTTGCCCCTTTGCTGTGGTCAACAGCAATGGAAACAACACAAGATATTCCTAGTAGGTCAGTGCTGAAGGAGGGCTTTACGTTGGCCTTCTGTCTCCTGTAACCTCAGGAGATATGATTAACAAAAAGAGCTAATTAGCTGTCATTGTTATAACATGCTTCACAGAGAAAAAAAATCATGCTACATATTTTTTTCTTTCAACTGTATATAATCACTAATTAATTCCCAATAAGCAGCTAACATCTTCCTAGAATGAAGGGAATCTCTGCCTGTATGGTGGGAGATACCAGTTTATAATCTTATTTATTTCTTGAGACAATTCTACAAGGACACTTTGGCATATACTGAAGTTTTGTTCTTTGTCCTTCAAGAATTGATGAACATGATGTGTCATCTCTGATGGCTGTTCATTGAACAAAAATAGAAAAGTGGAATTTTTTTTCCTCATAAAAAATAAGTTGACATGCTGTACCGAAGTCATTATTCAAATTCACAGTTGAAAGTGATTATCACACTGTCTCAGACACAAATTCATGCAAGAATATCAGTTCAAGTGATTCAGAGGAACCAATGAATAAATAGTCCCATCACTGTTTTTTGATGCAGGACGGCAATGGCCATTTCTTGTGTGGAAATTATGAGCAGATGAGGAGGTCTCAGTTCTGTAAATCTGGGCTTGCATTTCACAGCAACCAAACTTGCTCAAGAGAATGAAGAAATCCCTGCGGAAAGTCTTCGTGAAAATGGCATAGAGGAAAGGGTTAGCACAGGAATTGATGGGGTAAAACAAAACCAGAAGGATTTTGGATTTGGACACTGTGATGAGAGGAATCTTGAGCGAGGCTGATATTGCAAAAAAAGATATTGGTGCCATGCAGAGGAAGTCCGTGAAGATCAGTATGGCCATGCGCTTGGCAATCTTGGTGTCACTGTTTGAAGAGATGATATTAGGGTTTCTCACAGTAAAGTAGATGCAGGTGTAGCAGGCACATATGATCACAAATGCGAGTACATTCAACACTAAAAGAAACATAACATAGGCCTGAGAAAATGGTGTTTCGATATCCATGGGCAAACAGATGCTGACCTTCATGTAGCTGCTGACTCCAAATATGGGAAGAAGTGCCACCGTGAAAGCAAACATCCAGCCAAAAATCATTATTATCAGTGCATGACGAAATCGAACCTTGCGGTCCAGTTGCATGGCATAGGTGATGGTGTGCCACCTTTCCAGAGTTATCACAGTCAGTGTGTAGACTGAGAGTTCACTTGCAAATACTGTAAAAAATCCTGCAGCATTGCATCCTGCCCCAGTTTGCCAGTCTATGGCATAGTTGTAATACTGGCTTTTGGTCTGAATATCAACAGATGCAATAAACAACAGATAGATACCTATGCATAGGTCTGCAAATGCAAGATTGCACATTAGAAAACGAGGTACAGTGAGTTTGTATTGACTGCTTATTAAAATAATGAGGACAACAGTGTTCCCAGTGATAGCTAAAACATTGATAAACCATATCAGAACCCTCAGAATGTTGTATCCCATGATATCTTCACATGGATTGAAAGCATCGGGTTTAGGTGAGCAAGCTACATTAACTATTTCATTGCATAAACCATAGTCAAATTCATTCTCTGCTGGGTCAAATCCTATGCCGTAGTTAGGAAGATAATCTTCAGCTGCAGATAGTCTGTGTATCTTACCACCAGGCTGCTCATCAAAGTCTTGCTTGGCCTGAGGTATGCTACATATTGGATGTAATTCAGTGCTGAAATTGTAAAAAGAGTAGAGTTGGAAACTAAGAGACACAGCACAAGGCGTACAACAAACAAAAAATCATCCACTTATCATTAACAGCTCAGTTTTTCTCACTAGGTGATTATATAGACTACCTTGGAGCTTGAAATTAATCGTCTGGTTGGTATTTATTTATAAAATGTTACATGAAAGTGTAAATTATTTCTAAACATAATAAAACATAAGTGAAAGGAAAGCCTGATGTTGCTTTATTAGCAATCATGATGCAGTTATCCACAAGGATAGGCGCATTCTATAAGAAGCCATCCTTATTTCAATCAAATTTCTCACATAACCTGTCATTGATAAGCTGATTCTTGCATACAGGACACACGTGAAGATGAATTCCTTCGTAAGACTGCACTTTGAAGAATGCATCAATTCAGCTGTGCCCGTAAGGAGTCTGTATATTCACAATAATACTACTATCCCCTAGCATTACTTTTGAATTCCCTTTTTTTCTAAAGTGTTTGGCAGTCAGTGTGCCATATTAATCTCTAGAAGCCAGATGCCAAAACACATACAAACACAAGACATGGTAGAATATTTTGCTTAAGAGCTGTTTTTCAAAGAAAATGGATTTGAAACCAGGCAAAGTGAAATGAAGCCAAGCCAAGCCAAACCAAATGAAATCACACGACACCAAAACAACCCAACATTTCTGTAGAAACAGTAGGTGCTTTTGTTTCTGTCAGAAAGTCTTTTAAAAATATTTGCATATTTTTAAAAGGTAGACAAAAGGAAATAAAGGAGAAGAGTTTCAAGTAAAAATGCCTTTGAAGGTAAAAACTAGTATTTTTTGATAGTTTTGGGTTTTGGCTTTATTTCCTAGGGGATTAACACTATGTCCTTCTTCTCCCTGTCTAGACCAAAGGAAGAAACAGATGTTTTAGCTGAGATGATAGAAAGACGATCAACTCCACCAAGCTAAGAAATATCAAGGCATGTTAACACATACTGAAGGGTCAGACTTTATCAACTGCTTCTCCTGGGTTGCCTTTGAAGTTCGACATCCCAGAAACTTGCATCCATAGCTTTCCATAAAATGGATCCAGACCTAGTCTGAGATAGGTAATACAGCAGTTGACAATGTGTTGCAAAACCAACAAAGTTCAGCTCTGCCTGCTTTCATCTACAGCCTAGACAGCAATGTAGATGTTTAATTTCTAGGACAGGACAGCAGCTTATCTTCCACCGTGACCCGAGGTAGAGTTGAGAGAAAGCTTTCTAGGCAAGTTAGGTTGAAATTGTTAAAGTGCTAGCAACTTAAAAGGGAGAATTCTTTTTTGTAACCTAATTTTACCCTTTGACGTTGTGCACTCACTACATCTTCCAAAAATTCAGTTTAAAAGGTCTGCAAGAAAGGAAAACTAATGAAGGCCCAGCATCAGAAGGTGAAGAACATTTCCTATAAGGTCCCTGAGCATCCTCTGCTATTATCAATATTTTTTATCTTGCCTGTCAACTGAGGCAGAAAACTGATTTTCTGTGAGGTCAAATATGCACTATGGAGGTCACAATAGCAATAACAAGGCATTACATTTTGCTCCCCTGTGTTCTGCTCACATAAGGATGAGTGAGGGGTCCAGTGTATTGATCAATATATCAACAGTTCTCTATCTGAAAGGGAATATATGCTTCCAAGGAGCAATAACAGGGGAGGAAGTCCCTCAGTTTTGAGTGCAACAGGCACTCGAGGGCACTGAAAGCTACTGCAATTGGTGACTCTTCGTAAATGAAAGAGGGAAATGTTCTTATCCAGTCATTACTCAGCTATGAGTTAAAAATAAACCTTTTTCCAAATTACGGAGGCACTGCCTGGAGTTAAATCTGTCCCCTGATAAGACTGCTATGTAAGGCCAATTAAATATTTCTGATTATTACAATTTGTTCATTCTTCAATTATTTTACAACCAGCAGTCCCAAATAAAACCAAGTTCACACAGAGTTAGTTGCTTTGTTTGCTCTGAGGATGGGTGGCGAGGAATCTCCTGACCGATTACCTGTACCGTGAGCACGTAAGATGGGCAGTTGTGAACCCCCGATGGAAAGAAGAGCCGTTCTCTGGTACTGACTGCTCACCTGTTCTTTGTCCTGGGATAGTTGCCCTTGGTGCTGTACAGTGCATTCAGAGCAACAAGCTAAAACACTTTTTGGCATGGGACGCTTGCTTCCTTTTGAAATGGTAGGTATCGTAACACGGTTCATTTATTCGGTCTATTTGTAACCCTCTATTACTGTTTGACATTGCTTTGCTTGAGTAAACCCTCTGAAAAACAAACTAGAGAAAGGACAACTTAAAGAGGAACATTAAAATTGGCAGAGTGCTCCGACAAAAATAAACAAAAATTACTACCTTCGTGCAAGTGGTTATTTTATGCACTCCGTCTGGATCTGGTGACTGTAGGGTCTTGCGTGCTGAGAAACATGCTTAGCAGAATAAATAGTCCTGACCTAGGTTCTGTATTAAGCCCCATCTCAAACCAATCCTCCTCACTGGAAAGTGACATCAAGTGAATTGTGAGCAACTGATATTATGTTCTCATGAGACGAGGCCCAAGCACAACTCCTGATGCTGCCACGTTTTTTAAAAAGCAGGATTTCAAGTGACAGCTCCTCCAAAGAATAATGATCAAGTGTGAGGACAGAGTCATATCAATGCCATTCTTTTAGGCAGAAGGTGATCTTTATGTCAAAGAAAGCCAAAAGCTTGCTGAAGTTCATAATAGTCTATGTCAAGTTGAGAGTTTTAGCATCCAGCCTCTGCCCTATCCACATTTCAAGGCTATTATTTTCCAGTAACAGAAAAACATGAGGCGAGTTCAACATACTGCACTGGGCTTGCCCTAAAAAGCAGTTTACCTTCTGTTACGCCAGCATCACAATATCCCAGTGTGACAAATCTACAGATCAATATTTATCATGGAATTTATTCTTGGAAGGGGGGGGGGGGGGGGGG